>BRYE01000008.1:16331761-16334261 GCA_030159115.1 Actinidia arguta var. hypoleuca
ATCTCTTAAATCTTTAAAAGAGCCTCTATATGACTAGTCGATTATAATTGACAAGGAAAAGAAAGAGCAAGGGAAAGGAAACTGTAAAGTCATAAAATATTCAACATTGTTCGTGGGCCAAGCTTCGTCGTGAACTGCAATCATACTGTCACTTCATAGTAAATTCGATCGGTCACCTTGACATGAGAATTTAGGCGTTGGACACGGCAATCTTCTCAGCGGTATACCTTTACCAAGCTATGGATGCAACATGTAGCATACATGCCAAGGCTTCTCCAACACCCACATGCTCGAGCGAGATTTTTCATGACATGACAAGCTAGCCACCAACCACATCTTGAGGCATGATTGAGTTAGTCAATCTAATCACTGACACAACAATTGCCGTGTCCATATACGCATCGAGACGGCGTCTAGCTATACTATAAAATGCATCAATCTCTATTATTTGGAGGTAATTAATATTTTTTCTCTCTTTGTCTTTCTAGAACCAGAGCCACTCTGTTCTTTTTCTTTTTCTCCAATCATTGACTTAATTGTTGTCGGAAAGTTGTTCCCGAAATAATTTTGTGAAATCATTTTCATTGTTTCTGTCTTGTAAGCTCGGTTGAGAGAGACCAGAGGCCCCCAAAAAACATTCTCACGCCACCACTTTGTCTACAATCGATTTTCTTCCACCTCACAAATATTTTTTCTTGTGTGTTTCCCTGAACTACTTTACTTACCTACATGTTTAGAGTTGTCCCAGAAAACTTAGGCCCTCAATAACAATTTTGAAAAAGCATTTTTGCTGAAGTAGTGGTTTAGACTTAGATTAAACACAAATGAATAAGGTGACAAAGGCTGTGTTTGAATTAAAAATTTGGTGAAATAAAAAATAATAATCCAATAATTTCAAACAATTAGATTGTTTAAATTTATTTATTTTTTCACAAAATTCTTGATCGAAATACAACCTAAATGACATTTGGTATGAACTGTGGTGACCAAATTAGGTAATTGTGATGTTGGAGTTCAATGTTGTTTGCTTTTATTTATTTCTTTAGATGGGGATTGTTCGGTTTTATTTACCACGATTCAAAATAGTTTTTACCGTCTAAATTATCCAAATGGTAAAACTAGCATTTACTAGCAGTGGTGGAGAGAGGTAATTTTGATATTTGAAAAGTATGAATCAGCTTCGTTCATACCAAATTGGGGTATAAATGAGGCCACAATAATTTCTCATGTACACATAATCAAAGGAAAATTATTTTTTATTATATGTATAACTGTGGCTTGATTATTATATTGAAGTTCTTTTTTTATTCAAAATAAAAAAATTGTAAAAATAACTCCAGGATTTGACTCTAGTAACAAATCCTACCCCTGAGGTTCTAATTATTTCAATTCGAACCCCACACTTATATGAAAAATGGCTATTTTACGAGATAAATGAAGGGCATAGTTTTCAAATGAATTATCCAAATTACGAAATAAAAAATGAAGCATAGACAAATTTATAAATTAAAAAATTGAGAAAAATAAAGGAGAAAAATTGTAATAAATTTGTCATTTTTGCTAAATTCGAGATTAAAAAAAGTTAAAAAAATGAAAGGGAAAAAATTAAAAAATAAAATTATCATTTTTGCTAAATTACGAGATAAAAAAAAGTGAGAAATGAAGGAGAGAGGGCAGTTGAACTCCTTATATTTAGAAAAGAAGAAAATGATTAATTTGATATTACGAATGACCGGTTATGAAGGAACCGTTTCATTTAGTTGAACTCCTTATAGTTAAGTGATTTATTTGATATTATGGATGATTGGTTACGGAAGGACCGTTTTGTTTTTTTATATTCTGGTTCGGTTTATTGCTCTTTCCTTATGCCTATTTCGCTTTAGAAGGTAGGAATCCCATTTTAACTTATGATTATGAAAAATCCAGTTACATGAGAACTAGGAACAAAAAGTTTTCCCCCTTATTTTGTAAATTGTCAAAATTATCCAACAGGAGCTTGACGAATGGACAAATTTATAGCTCTTCCATCAAGATTATCTTACGAGATAGACAGAAAGTTGGAATTAAAATGGATTTGAAGTAATGGGTTTGAATCGATAAAATTAAGAACTCAAGATTTGATTTGAAATCAGTGTCAAACCTTGTAGATTTTCTTGTATTTTTCGTATAATCGAAAAAGTAATCCAAGTGTTGGACCAGAATTTATTGCCCGCACTAAAATTTTTTGTAGTAATAAATATAATTAATACTCTCGTTTTCTTTAGTAGGAATACATGAAAGTTCCATTGAATAAATAAATAAAATGACAAAATACTTGCCCCAAAAGAATCCGGTGGCTCTTCTTTATGTTCCAAAAGTTAGGTCGTTCATCCATTAAAGCGGTACATGCTTTGGGTTAAAAAAACGCAATTAGTGAAATATCTTGAATTAAATAAGTAAAATAGAAGAGCATAATCATGATCATGGTTTCTCTCTTTCTCTTATTCTACATAATCAAATC
>BRYE01000008.1:16346761-16351761 GCA_030159115.1 Actinidia arguta var. hypoleuca
TAAACAGTATGCTATTCTAAGTTGTATAATAAAAGATATAGTCGTTTTTCCAAAGTGTGGCTAAGTGGACGGTATAAATTCGAGAATCAAATTTTAGGAAAATTTCAATCTAAAACCTTTTTTCACTCAAAAATAAATAAAATTAAAAGTTTATATATTTAAAAATTTCTATGAGTCTAGTTTCAAAAATTTTAAACGGTGCGCAATTTTGAGTTATATACTAAAAGATATGGTCATTTTTTACAAAATGTATCGCGGGGATTGAATATACTAAAAAAATTAGATTGCATGGCAATTTCAACCTAAAAATTGCTTTCACAAAGAAACAAATAAAAAAAAATCATATTTAGAAATATCTATTAGTCTAATTTTAAAAAAATTAAACTGTACGCAAATTCGAGTTGTTTACTAAAATATATGGGCATTTTTCTAAAGTGTGTTGCAGAGAGCTCTACATTCTCAAGTTTGCACACTTGTTGCAAAATTTGGATGCTTGTACTAAAATTTAAACATTTGCATCAAAATTTGCACACATGCCCCAATTGAGATAATTTTTACACAAAATGTAGATCAAAATTTGCACAATTTTAGAAAAAATTTGCATGCGCACTTCTAAAAAAAAAATTGCACCAATTGAGATATGTTTTGATAGAATGCAGATCAAAATTTACAAAGTTGTAAAAAATTTGCACTCGTGAACATAAATTTGAGCAATTGTAGCAAAATTTACACAATTGGATCAAAATTTGCACACTTGTACTAATTGTACAAAATTTATACACTTTTAATAAAATTTGTACCAATTGGGACGTTATTTGCATAGGATGTATACCAAAATTTGCACACTTACTGCAATTGAAACATTTTTTGTACAAATATAGACCAAAATTTATCCAATTGAAGCAAGATTTGCACTTAATTTAAATGAACATTTGCATAATTAGACCAAAATTTGCACACTTGCACCCAAGATTCACATTTGTACCAAATTTTGCACACTTTTTATTTTACATAAGTTGATATTCAATATGAATCTTCTTTAATAGATTTCGATGAGCACGTTCCAAAAATATAATTTTTATTAAAAATAAATATTTACACAAAAGTTATATTAATTTAAAATTTAAAGCACAAAAAGATAAACATCCCCTTTCTAATCTTTAAAACAACGGATGGATGAGGGCATTTAAGTAAACTTACTTACAAAAAGAACTTTAATGGTATTAAGTTCTTCGTATAGAACTTTAATACTATTAAGTTATAAAAAGTGAATCAACCGTCAGTATCCCTTCAAAGTAGAAAATCTCAAATGTGTTTATCTTTTCATGGGCCATGGATGTAAGGCTATTGATAGGGCCAACAAAAGGCTAATATTGGGCTAGGATGGACTCGAATCCGATCATTTTAAAACCATCAAATTTTGGGCTAAAGGGGAGATCTTGAAATCCACGGAACCGAGCCCACAAAAAAAACATTAACAATGTCCAGGGTTCATACCAAGGCAATAACTAACACCTGGCCCCCAACCACACAGAAACTTTTATATTTTTAAATTTTTCTAGTCAAGAAGTATTATAGAAGTACAAAAATTTTATTGAACAGTTTAAAAAGTTAATTAAAGATGAAAAAATAAAAATTAAAACAGTTAAAAAATACGAAAAAAAAACTAGTTCAAACGGTGACTACATTTGAAGTTTGTTACCATTTATTTCAATATATGAACCCATATGAGGATCCTACTTTCCTAAAAGATGAAATAAATATTATTCTTCCCATTCTCAAAATATAGGTTATATTTGCATTTATCATAGGTGAGCTAATGTCAGAGTGTTACCATTGTCAGCTATAGCTCCACCTCACTTTATTCTTCTCATATCCAATTTTATTTTATTAAAAAAAAAAACTCAGATTCTCATGACTTATGTAAAGCCAATCTCCCAAATCCACATGATGCAAATAGTTCTACTTAAATTCATGGAAGGGTGGCTGCCCTTAGAAGAATATTGGACTAGTGTAGGGTAGCCTTGCCCCAATGCAAGTGTGATCTAACCAAACTAGCCAACAAAATGATAAAAAGTGAGTTAGGTATTGTACCATAGACTTGTGTCACATCTATGCTTTTGCTCCACATTTTCATCATGTTATTATGGGAAAAAGAAATAGTAACATTGGTTCAAAGCAAAATTAAAAACTTGGATTTAGCTGTATATGGATTAGGAAACGATTTGTGGTGAGAAAATAAAAGTAAATAAAATTAAAATATTAATCGGAACCATTGATCCATGAACTTTACCTTTTTGTTTCAATTTTTCCTCCTTCAAATCTTTAATTCAAATACAGTCGGAAAAGAAAAACGAAAGAGAAATTCACCAAAGAAAAAATTGAAGAGAAATAAAATTACTAGTTCTTATTAAATTCATTACAATTTACCAAATAAAAAATGATCAGTTTTGTTTTCCATTTAAATCCACAAATTTATGATAGACATTCAAAATTATGGGATTAGCTAGAAGAATCAAATTTATTGAATCCTAGCAATTAGCATTTAGTGTTAGACATACTTTTCTCCATAAGCCATGTCACATTTGGATTTTGATGTCTATATATTGTTGTAGCTCTAATTCTCAACCCTAAGCTTCCATTTTCATAGTTTGTGCTCAATTACCAAATAACCATGTAGTAGTGGTATTGATGATAGTGATTGATATTGAATTGGTGGGCAGTGAGGTTTGAATAGAGGACTATTGTTCTATCAATTCATGGACAAATTGCCCCCAAACCATATTTCTAGATTCATGCATCTTTACCTTTCACCATCACACTTTATGTAAGAATTGCATCTGATCGTACAAATAACTCCCTTCTTACCTTTCTTCTTAGGCTATGTTTGGATTAAATATTTGCAGAGAGACATTTAAAAAAAGAAAGTAAAAAAGTTGAAGGAAATTATAACGAGATAATAACGTGAACCTACTAAATTTATTCATGTGATTTCTATCATCTGTCATAATATTTTACTTTTATGAAAGAATTGTATATGATCGTATAACTTCCTTCTTGCCTTTCTCTTCGTAGGTTATGTTTGAATTAAAGATTTGCGGAGAGATTAATGAAAGAAAAGTTCAAAAGTTGAAAGAAATTGTAGAAGCGGAGCTGTTTAATTTATTCATATGGTTTTCTATCATCCTATCACATTTTAATTTTATGTACGAATTGTATCTGAACGTATAACTCCTTCGTACCTTTCTTCTTAGGCTGTGTTTGGAGTAAAGACTTGCGGGGAGACTTTTGAATGAAAAGTAAAAAAGGTGAAGCCAAATTTTAATGAGATGAAGACGTGAAGCTCCTATATTTATCTATGTTATTTTCTATCATTAATTTTCGTTGGCCTTGATAAACCCTTTTCACAAATCTTTGATTCAGCTATGAATAATAAACATGTTCAATAGTACTTTTCCTTTATGTTTGTATTTCTATATTTTCCCTCCGTATATAAATTTCTGTACGAATCGACGATTAAAACATAGTCTAACCGTAGAGCTAGAAAGATTATAAGCATCACTCCTTGCAACAAAATCGCTACGGCCTTTCAAGAGTAAAAACTAGTGGCAACAAAGCGTTCAGAGCAATGTTGCTTTTGGGTTTTTGGATGTCATTGCGAAGCAGAATTTAACAAGAGTAAAAACTAGCTTTTTCTCTCTAAGACAGAAGGGTAGCGAAAAACTACATTAATAACAGCACGTGAGACTTAATTAAATATATGCAGTAAAAATTAAAATTATTTCTACTATTTTTCTAGTAATTAATAATTCTCTGTTCATGATCTAAGATAACTTTCACTGAACCAACCCAAATTTACAACACTGGCAAAGCCAGTACTACTACCTAGCTAGCAATGTATATTTTTTGTAGGGTTTCATCAACATTTAAATATATGCCTTGTTTATACCTCTCTCTCTCTCTCTCCTATTTAAAAGTGCTTTCCTCAATTTAATTTGGAGGTAGTACTGTCCCAATCTAAAGTTTTCACAAACTACATACGTGGAATTTTACACTTTCAAAAACCATGGTCCCCAATTAAAACCACATGAATTGTAGGGAAGTGAAAGCCATTGCTCATGCCATGCAAAGTTGCTTTAATACTATTACTATCCCTTTTATTTAATTTTTTTCTTCATTCAATTTAATTGGCCAATACCCCTAGCACCTAACTAAGAGGTCAAAGGTTCGACTCTTCCCACAATTTATTTATCTCCTTCCTTTTTTTGGTTCTCTCTCTCTCTCTCTTTGTGTGTTGGTTTTTCTCTATCGCCTTGGACAGTTTCTACGTAATACTGATGGATCCTAAAAATGAATAAACCCTCTTCTCTCCCCCGGGGCATTGTTCCGTACATTTATAGCCACACAATATGTGAGAATCTCAAAATACAAGAATCTCGAGACACGATTTTGCGACTAAAAATATATTAAAATAGAAAGGACGGGTTTTTTTGAGTCCATCGGATTTTTTATGTGATTTTTATTGGGGGATACAACATTGTCGTTCTGCTCACATAGATGTCTCTTAGAACATGCCTTGCAGAGTGTAATTCGAATGCTATAAAATGATTTAACTTTCCTCACTTGGCACCGATATAATTGATTTTCAGATGAGATAATCGAATGCCCAATCCAACAAGTTTTGATTTGGGGCACCAAACAAATCGGGTCGAGCTAATTGAGTAATAGTTTTTTCAAGTTTTGTTTGAAAACTTTTCGAGTTTCAAAAATGTGTTCAAGCTTGATTTACTATTTTTTTTGAGTCAATCTCAAATTGGCTTTTATCGAATCAATTATGATCCGAGCAAAATGGTTTGGTTGTCTTATGCAACATAAATTTATTAAGCCAAGTAGCATAGCTTGTTCAAATTTCATTTGAAAACTCTTTTTGATAGGCAAAAGAATATACCGATTAATTAAAAAAGCCATTACAAAGTATGAAAGGCTAAGAAAAAATTAAG
>BRYE01000008.1:16361761-16364261 GCA_030159115.1 Actinidia arguta var. hypoleuca
GGTAGAAAATCTAAAAACCGATTTAAATTTGGACAACCAAATGCTTATTACGAAGGGGCTAATTTTGCATGAAAATTAACTGAGACGATTGTAAAAATAGCTTTAACTTTTTACTAAAAATAAAATTTTACAATGTCTTGATTATGATCAACACTTGACTTCACATGGAGTGTTTCTCACTCATATATATAGTTTATGGACGTCATACAGTATTAAATTGGAAAAATTTTATATCGGTCTCATTTTCAAAAAAAATGTTTTTGAAAATTAAAAACATTACTTTTCACATGTATTATTCATGTTTGAATGAAAATAATTTTTGAAAGATTTTTTCTCTATACTTTTTTCCCATACTATTTGGTTTAATTTTTCAAATCAATTTTGCAGAATACTTTTCAGAAAGTATTCTTGAGAACAAAAATATTTACTGTTTTCAAAAATTATTCATGTTATGCCGAAAATAACTTTTGAGAATTTGAAAACTTCTTTTTAATATATTCTAAAAAATAGGTACTTTTTTGAGGAATTTCTGGAGAAAAAAATTCGAAAACCATCAAACCAAACAAAAATTCATAACTCTAAAAAGCGATTCTGCAAAACTAACTTTGAAAACTAAACCATAGAGAGATGTAACCCTAAGTTTTCAAGAAATTACCAGAAACCAAATTCGAAAATCGTCAACTAATCAAACCTGCATTCCAACCTGTCATTCCAACTCATCAAACAAAACCATAGGGTTAACATAATCAGCATATTTTCTTTTTAGTTTAGCAAAAGATGTGCATGTAGCTCTATGAACAATAAATTCTAATGAAGGAAGCAAATTGTTGATATGATGGATTTAGGATATGCCATGTTTAGTGCTAATCAAGACAAGTCAGGAATGTTAATTAATCTGTTTTCTGTTTTAATCAAAATTAAGGGTCCCAACTGCACCTAACAAGACATTAAGTTCTGATCCATTTGGAATAACGAATTTCTTGTGTTTTTTTTTAATTTGAATAATTTTTTTATCTTAGTGTTTATATTTTATATTTTGGTCACAATTCTTTACTTTCCAGTGAATTTCGATTAGACGAATTGGAAAAATAAATAAATAACAAAAAGCCCAAAACTTATTCATAATTAATTCATTATTTTGGATTATTTTTTTTGTCTTTAGTGGATTTTCGATAAAAAAAATATTTACTATTCCTTTTTTCTAGACAAATAGAAAAAGTAAAAAAAAAAAAATCTAAAACCGAAAAAAAAGTTTACTAAAGAAAAAATAATCCCAAACTAGAAAGATCCATGTAATACTCAAAATTCATTATGCTATTATGAAATTTATGTATAACCTTTTTTCTTTTTTTTTTTCTGAACGTCAAACAAAAATCTTTTTTAATATATATATAATAAATTTTTTCTTACTTATTGTTGTATTAGACAATGATATATCTTCGGTAGATAAAATGGATATACGGCTGGTGAAATTCAATATTCATTCAATTTATGTACCGAAGATATAAATTCTTTCACTGTTTAATCAAAACTTGATACTTTTTCAGATTTCTTTTCTGAGAGGAATCTGAAAATATAAAAAATTTATTGAAATTTTGAAAAAACATCATTAAAGACAAAATATTAATATGTCGAGTACAAAAAGTTTTTTTTTTATTTAGTGAATTTTTTTTCAAATTTCAATAAAGGTCTACTCTTGTCAAGAATGAAAAACTATATAAAAAAAAATTATCAAACAATGAAGAAAATTAAAAACGAAAAAACTGGAAACCCAAAAGCAGTCAAAAAATCTAAGAATATCTAGGAGGCGGTTTTAATCTCAAAGCTCACTTTTCCAATTCCACAATTCTTTCTTGTTACCAAATGACAAAACAATGTGTCTACACGATCCTCACAAAACTAGTGGTACACAAGGACGGGTGGAGCCGGTTCAGTTCGGATAGGACCGGAGCTACTGATCTAATTTTACGGTTCTATGGCTTGGTTCTGGTGATTCTGATTGCAAAAAATAAATTGGTGTGCATAGTTTGGTTCAGATTCTGTGTTTTGAAACTGTAGATAGAATCGAACCGATAATACATACATAGATACATTTTGTTAAGTGAAGTTGGCTAGCTAGATATTTTTTATATAAAAGTTTGGTAGTATGTTATGGAGTTTGTTAAGGACTCAAGAGAGAGAGACCAGCATTGACAGACGTTGTATAAATATCGATCAAGTGTAATCAGTTCAATAAGAAATAATAGAGAAACTAATTCAGGTTTATTCACATTTTTAATTACGTATATAAAAATATAATTATAAATAGTTATTAAATCTTGACTAACCTAAGTTACTTAATTGTAATATGTGAAATTATTAAAGTTTATTTCTTTTGCCAAGAAGAACTGACAACGATTCAAGTTCGGTTCGATTCTCAAAAGCTATTAATTCGGTTTCGGTTCTCAATTTTGTGAAAACATACTATCTATAGTTTCTGATTCTCTAAGACCTCGTTTGT
>BRYE01000008.1:16371761-16379261 GCA_030159115.1 Actinidia arguta var. hypoleuca
AGCTTCGACCATCAATTTCACTATTTCTGTGTTGCTACTATGATCTTGTTGCTGCTGACTAGTAGTAGCCACCTCTATTGTCGCAAGACTACCGCAGGTATCTATCCTCGATTTCTTTTCTCTAATTTTTAAAACTCACACCCCATAGTTGGTGCCATCTGTGGAAAATCGATTATAGACATTTGCAAGGTCAACTATTATGGCATCACAAAGCAGCAAATGTTCCAGTAGTTAAGAAACCTGAAGGGAGCCCCCTCATGCTCCCAGAACTTCTGAAGACAGGGGGGCTAAACTATTGGTCGATGCCCAAAAGATGACCACGGCCACCTCTAGGCAGAGACAGCTAGAACATAACCATCAAATGCCTATAAAACCAGTTGGCCGAAATGGCACAGATCCTAGTTGATAACAGATTGATGAAGCCGACCCAAGCGATAGAAGGGGGACTGAGTACTGGACCAAAGGATCAAACCTCCCACCTCTGGAAGGTCGAAATAGAAGGCAACACAGATCCCATGTCAACCTGGACAAACGAAGCGATAGTAAATCAGTGGCATCGCCCAGCCGAACTCCCACCAGTATAGATTTCCACAAGATCGTCAATGCCAAGCAAAATTGCGAAGGCGAATTGTGTGATAAGCTCAACAATCGAATAGCGACGACATCGGGTAAAGTCGTCATCCCGGCCCGGGCCATGGGAACCAGATGACATTCTTCTGAGACATCGAGGGGATGGAACTGCTAGAAAAATTCACGCTGTTGAGGTTCACACTGTATGATGAGAAGTCAGACCCAAGATCCCACATCTATCATGTCAAACAAATGATGGCCCTCCGGAATTACTTGGACACACTGATGTGTCGAGTGTTCCCATCGAGCCTAGGGGATCTCAGGTTAAAATGGTTCAACCGGTTGCCCGCAAGATCAATTGAGAGTTTTCACTAGCTCACCAAGTCATTCATAGCACAGTCATCATTAACACAAAAGCGCCAAAGGGCGTTGGCTCTTTTCTGACACTCAGGAAGGGTACAAATCACTTTACAACTACAATAAGCGTTATTGGGAGACTTATAACGAGATCGAAGAATGTATCATGATACAAAGATTGACCACTTCTTTAGGTTCGGCTTCTTCTTCGAAGCTTGATTCTTCGTCATCACTCCATGTCATAGTAGCCATTGCCCTCTTCCACTTGTCCTTTTCTCTTTTCTTGATCAAATGGCATTCAGCCTTTATATGACCAGATTTTTTGCACTCATAACATATGATGGTAGATTCTTTACTAGAATCTCCTTTAGCTTTATGCTTTTTATTACCTCTCCATTTGTTCTTCATGAATTGTTTGAATTTCGTGTGATAAAAATAATTTATTCATTGTCCTCATCACTTGTCGATTCTTCTTCTTCATTGGTGGATTTGAATACTACCATCCTCCTTTTCTTTTCTTCATCATCTTTGGCATGTTGTTTTTGAATAAGCTCATAGGTCATTAGAGAGCCCAAGAGTTCTTCAATAGGTAGTGTGCTGAGGTCCTTTATTTCTTGGATGGCTGTGACTTTGGCTTCCCAACTCTTTGGTATTGACCTCAAAATCTTTCTTACCTGCTCATTGTTAAGATAAACTTTTTCAAGAGATTTCAAACCATTAATAATATCTGTAAATCTTATAAATATTTCGGTAATAGATTCGTCCGATTTTATTTTGAATAATTCATAGATGGACTAAAATATTAATTTTAGATTCCTTAACTTGGTTAGTACCTTCATGTGTTACCTCAAGTTTATCTCATATTTCTTTGGCTGATTCACAAGTAGAAATACAATTAAATTCATTAGGATCAAAGGCACAATATAAAATATTCATGGCTTTGGCATTAGATTGCAACATTTTTAAATCATTCTCATTCCATTCTGATTCAGGTTTAGGAATATTTACTTCTTTAACTTTTATAATGAGAGTTTAGGACCTTTTACATTCTTCATAATTCATAGTCAACAAACTGAATATAGATTCTCGTTCTATTTTTTTAATAGTTGTAATTGGTGTCAATAAAAATAGGTGGTCTATTTTTGGATTGACATCGCCTAGAGAGTTTTTGAAGTTAGTTGCCATGGATTTATTTCTAGGATGTTAAGCCTAAAACAGGAATATTACATTTGATACCAATTGTTAGTCCAAAAGACAACCCAATAGGGGGTAAATTGAATTTTTCAAAATTAATTACAATTATGATTAATTAAAAATTAATTTAATCAATGAAATAGTAAATCAAGATATATGCAATGCAATATAGGCAAGTATAAGGTAAAAGCAATACACAAGAAAGCACACCAAGATTTATCAAGGTTCAATCACAACTTATGCTCTACGTTCTCCGCAAAACCTCATCGAAATCTTCTTTCACTATGCAATTAACAATTACAAGGTAGGTGCTGATTTATCAAGTGCTCAGCTCACTTTTACACAAAAACTTCTTCCAAATTCTTTCGAGTGATTTTGTCAAGACCTACACCAACTTACAAGTGTTTTGCTTATACAAGAGAACACTCAAACTCTCAATTACAAGTGTAAAAAGGTTATATAAGTGAAATACAAACTCTCTATGAAGAGCAGATAAGAGTAGAATGACTAAACATTTGAGAACAAAATAAAATTTTCAGAGAATAATGAAAATATCAACTCTTTGATAATCAATCAAATGTAATAGCCTTGTGTCCCTCTCCATAAATGCATTTAGAGGCTTGTATATAATGCCCTAAAGTTAATTTTTTCATTGGAGGTAGTTGGAGCTTATTAAATGGGACTTCAGACAATTTAGCGTTCAAAAAAATAGCCGTTATGTGTCAACACCTAACTTCATGTGTTGACATTTTCTGCGCTATTTGAGGTTATTGGTTTCATTGTCGACACTTCAAGAACATGTGTCAACACTTCAAGCCTTCATTCTTCAGTTCTTATACACTGTCTCCATGTGTCAACACTTCAATTTCATGGGTCGACTCTTGATCATCAGTTTTCTAAACTTTGTTCTCTGATCACATGTGTCGACAACTCAAATTCATGTGTCGACTCCTGATCATTCAGTTTCAAAACTTTGGCCTCTATCTCTGTTTATCAACACCTCAAGTTCATGTATCGACTCTTGATCATCTATTTTCAAACTTTGGCCTATGTCTTCATGTGTCGACTCCTCAAAATCATGTGTAAACACTTTCAATTCCAAAATTAAATTTTTGTATACTGTCTTCATGTGTCGACACCTCTTGCCTAGAATGTAGTTTCAAGTTTCCTTAGCTAATTAAACTTCAAGCAATTCAAGTTCTTCAAAAGGTCTTCTCTTTGGATAAAAGTGATTTTCAAGGTTTTCAATTCTGTGAGATTCATCATATATTACTTCAAAACTATTTCTTAATTTCTTCAAAGAATTCTTCATAAGCTTAATGATTTCATCATTTGAACACATTTAATCTCTTCGAAATAGAATTCAATCACTTTAAATATTTGTTGAGTTCTTCATTAATGTGTCAACTTATTTCAGGGCTCATCAACCTTCAACGCACATAGTATGCTAGCAATGCTTTAAATCTTCAATGCTTTAAGTTTCAAGTTATAATCTAATTTGAGATTAAGAGATCTATAATCTGCACACTAAGTAAACTTATTAATAGATTAACACATGATTTAGTTATCATCAAAATCAAGATATAGAGTCAACAGAACCATCACAAGTATCTCTCCTCAATTTCTTTCCTCTTATGGGTTGTTTGGCAGGAGGATAAGCCTCCTGGATAACTTTTCCTCACTTCTTTCTTCTTTTATCCGGCGTTTGGATAGAGAAATGCCTCCCGGATAACTTTTTTCTCATCAGATGGATAGAGGCGGATAATTTTGTAGCCATCACCCTCCCCAAAAATTATCAAGGAGGATTGCGAATAATTTTTAGGTGGCCATCACCCTTCCCTTATTTCTAAAACTCACACTCCACGTTATCGTCGATTGGTTTCTGGCTAACCAGAGATGCGTCGCATTTGGGGTAAGCTTTTGGTTTCTCCCCAAGTTTTTCTTTCCATTTTTGTACAGGTGGCACTAATGCCACGACTACCTTTGATAGAACCACAACTATTTTGATTAAAAGTAAATTTCCCTTTGAGTTCTCACCCCTCTATTCCCTCCTTTTCTCTCCTCTCTCTCTCTCTCTCTCTCCTCTCTAATCATTTTTCTCTCTCTTCATTATTTCTCCTCTCTCCCTCCCTCTTTTATTTCCCAAACTCAAAAACTTTAGACGACCTTAATTTCGCCATAGATTATCAATTTGATAACACTCAGAATGCCTTTTTCACATGATGTTCCCGATTTCATCTTGGTTTTGGGTCATCTTCTCAAATCGTTAATTGCATCATGACCAAATTAGGGCTTAGGAATTCAATTTCCTAAATTAGAACTCCTTTTGATTGCCTTTAGGATTTCTCTGGGAGTAACTGAAATCCTAAATTAGTTCTTTCTGGTTCTCTTCGTAGTTGCAACGGCGTCTAATGTTCGAGAATTACAAGAAAATGCTTGTTATTAACGCTAAGAGGTGACATTACTCTGTTTCGCCGAGAAATCTACTTCCTAAGTACTTAATGCATAACCAAATCAAGTAAATCGACGGCCCTTAGAGCTCAAATCGATCAATGGAACAAACCTATCAACGTCGTGCTCCGCATCCTGTTACCAAAAGGAGGACTTCTCTGCAATCGCGGAGGCTTCTTTGCCGCCAACCTCTTCAATATGGAGGATCTGAAATTTGGCTACGGGGAGAGAGAGCAGAGGGAAAAAAAAAAAGAATTAAAGAGACAGGAGAGGAGAAAAATTAAGATATAAATCTTCTCAATAATTTTTTATGATTTAAGGTTGGAATTAATTTAAGTTAATCTAATGGATAAGACTTTATCTGATATTATTTGTTTCTTTATCAAAAATATCATTTCTTTCTTCTCAAAGGAGTAGGACTTCTACAATTTGGCATTTTTTTACTCATTGAATTATTTTTTTTTAGTGAGATTCACATCCAAAAAATTAAAATACCTATTTTTTTTTATTTCTCTCAAATTAACAATATTTTTTTTAAATTATTATATTTTTTAATTTGTTCTTTATTTTATAACAATGTTTCTATTCGCATATGCATGCAATATATCTCTTATCGTTTATATCTTATTTATTTTTTAAGTTATAAACTCTAACAAGTACACTTAAAAAGTAATTTTTTTTATATGTATAGTATTCGTGAACACGGATAGTTAGTAGTGAAGGAATAAAGTGGAGATGATACATTAAATGCTCAAGGAAAAAGTGTTATTTTTAGAGGAAAAAAATGATGGAATAAAGAGGAAAGAATATACGTTAAATGCTCAAATAGAGAAAAGTGTTATTTTTACTCACGATAATCGTGGTTCCATCAAATATAGTGGTCGCATTAGTGCCAACCTTTTTGTATTGTTTTATTTATAATAAAATATTACTTTTTTACAGAACCCCCCCCCCCCCCCCCAAAAAAAAAAAACCTAGATTTGTCTCTGTATTATTTTGGATTCACATTCTAAGTTGCATCATGTCATTCTTTCTAGTTTCTCCCCATAAATTTTCCTTCTTTAACCAATGAATTGCTTTCCAAATAGTAGTTGATCATAGCATGTTTAGCATATTATGTTGCTTTTCTTACCTTGTAGTTATATAAATACATGCCTACATATTTTTAAACCTCTCTTATTTTATAATGAATTTATTGATGTTAATTTTATTCTTTATGATTAATAACGACCGTCCGTCTACTATGCGTGCTTAATCTTGAAGGAACGTCATCTTGGAGACGTGAATGAGCAGCTCAAGATGAAGGTTTCGCTAGAGTTATCATCGGTACTCATTTTGTATAGTCTATATACATCTATCGCTAGAGCTGATGCATATATGATTTCGGAACAAGAGTGCCAAACTTCTTTTGCATTGCATTTGTTTCAGCTCCAAGCTGATGGACAAGACTTTAGAAACATCCCATGTTCATGGAACACTACTACTGCATCAGCTGGGAACACCATCTTTGCTCTTCACCCTCCTCAACCCAACCCCATAGACTGCGACAATGAACAAATCTTGCAAATCGGGTACTCTCTCTCTCTATATATATATATATACATGTTTTTTGCTTTGTGATAGAAGCCCTTGAAATGATATTGGTTGGACATTTTAGCTCACCATTCAGTTAATAATAAAGGCAATGTCTAATCTCATGACTTTTCATCTACATGCCAAATCTAGTCTAGAAACATGTGTGTAATGTTTATAACTAATGCATGTATATCTAATATTAATGACCTTAAATAATTTAATCATAAACTGAAAAGAAACAAGAAAATATTAGTAAATATGACAATTGTCATTCACATAGCTGCAACATTTGTTGCCCAACTACATTGCTGCCATACAACCAAAAATATGCAGTACTCTACATACCTGTGTCAAGAGCATTATGGTAAATAAAACTAATCTTAATAAGATTTTTAAAGTAGACAACACACATTAAATTATATTATTTTATACAATAATAAAATTGACCTAACTCACGAAAAAACAATAAAGAAATCAGGCAAACGTAAAGAATATTCAAGAACACAAGATATACCCTTCAGATGTAGCTCGGTTGACTTTGTGTTTAAATGATTTTCAGTTCAAGTTCCCTCAGGTCTCTAGAGGTTTACCCGATTGTTAACTTTAGAATCTCCAAATTAGTTTTGTTTAGATCTAATTGGGCTTGGTGGGGAAACTTGGCTATCAAAAAAAGAAGATGGAACTATGCCTACATCGATGACAAAGATAGAGAAGAAAATCTATTAAGAAGGACAACGTTCAAACCTCTCAATGCAGCCTTCCATCGCTAATTCTTACATAACAGAAAACCCCACTCCAAGGCACCTCACAACAGTCACTTTTCAAAAATGTATATTATAAATTTTTTGTTTGTAAATTATTACTCAAAAAGAAACCATTGCCTTATATTCCGAAGTTGTTTCATGCAAGCTCTAGAGAGAAACTCAATTCTAATGCAATATTTCTCTTAAACACAGGTATCACTTTGTTCCTGGTGAATCATCTGTTCCAAGGAGCATGGTTAGTGATAATAACATCGTCCGGGGTTGGGTGCTTTGATGCTAGAACTCTTTCATATATATACATATGACTTTCTATATTTGTCTTCATAGTTAATGTTTGTGTAACCATATATATAATGAATGGTTTATGTTTTTAATGTTTTCCACGTATATATATTTGATCAAGGGAATTCTGTGATCTATTGTTAGTACCCCCTTCATGGGGATGACTACAAATTGCATCACCACTAATGTTTTCTTTTTTAAGAGAAATGCTTGACTGTTTGTGGAAAACACTATTTTAGGCCATATAACGCTTTTTTATTTTGAAATTACCTCTCGTTTCAATTTTTTTTTTTTCTCACAGAAAAAG
>BRYE01000008.1:16389261-16394261 GCA_030159115.1 Actinidia arguta var. hypoleuca
GGTTTCTTGAATAATTATTTGGCCAACAAGAATTAAAAGTAGTTTAGAGGAGTAATAATATATTTTCTTTTTTGGAATTCTTTTGTTAGTCATAATTGCTACTACTATGAAGAGTATTCTTATTCATATTTTGTTCGTTCATGTTGTGCATATTTGCTCTCTACACGGTTCCTGAATATAGCGTAATTAGATTCATGCTTTAGATTAAATTGAAAATATTAATGTGGGGTCATCGAATGAAAGAACATCGAACACAAACGATTGCAATCGTGGATAAACGGTTTTTGATGACCGGACGCCGTACGGCGAGCCTGCAAGATAACAACAGTAAGAAGGATTGTCTGAAACTATTCCGTGGACAGTTCTCCAACGGTCAAGTTATTGACTGAAAAATAAGAGAGAAAATAGAGCAAGAGCAAGATTCTTGGTTCAAATCTTAAAGAGAGAAAGTTTGTAGAGAGTATTCCTTACTTGTGAGAGAAGGCTTGTCCCCTTTTATAGCTCGGCGTGAGCGAGGACGCACCGACTCCATGTCAACGAGTAAGCGGCCCACCCAATCATGCTCCTTGGGCATGGCTAGTAGCTAATCCAACACATCATCGGAGCCCAGACCCAAGCGTGCAAGTGGCAGAGGAAACTTGCCATGTACATTACCCTCTAACCCTAAAGCCCAACCTTGGGCATCTCCGTTGAGATATGTTCCCCGACCAAGCTCTCTAGAGAAAATCCTGACCTAACTTGCTATGAAGCGACAGTCCAGCAACGGCGCTCGTCTAAACTCAGCCGAGAGTGAAGTAGGATATTTTGTCATCTTACAATTACCCCCCACAACTCGCATGAGCTCGTTAACCTTTTACAGAGATTATGGGAGTTGGCTGCCAAAGAACCTTGGTCTAAGGTAGCCCGAATGCAGGAGTTCGATAGTGCCTACAAACTGTCATTTCACTGTCCTTTCTGTGCCACATGTCAACATCCAATTTGCCATGGAGCTCGGTTACAGCACGAAACTAGAAGTAGCACAACCACTCTTTGGGCATGAATTGGAGCGGTTCAAGTTCCCATATAAATAGGCAACCTGAACTGACCCCCTGCTTACCTTTCACCTTGAGCATTCTAGAGAGAGAGAGACTAAAAGAGCGAATCATAGCATTTACAAACCACCGTCATGTACCATCACTCAACTGCCATCTCCGATAGCGTTTCCGTCGCTGACCGTCCTATTTTTGTTCATTCACCAATAGCCTCCGAGCAACAATTGTAAGTCTCATTTACAGTTTTTCAATACATATAATTTTCAATTTCTTTGCCCTAGATTCCATCTGGGTCAATCTTATATCACCCACTATCATCCATTTGTTGCCTTGGAGCTTCATTCTTCACAGACTTGTCTTTAGAAATGCTAGAATCGCTTATTTGAGTCTATCACGGCCGCTCGTTCGCCATTGACGAGTGGTTATTAAGCTTTTCGAACACCGAGGGCTTTGGGTTGCCCCTTGATCCATTTCCACTATCAAAATGGGTCCAACTCTTGCTTGTGTTGCCAGATCTCATAGTGGTAGCTCGGCGGTGCACTATGGTTAGGATTTTTCCCCCAAGTCATTATTGTGCTTAGAGAACTTCAAAGTGTAGGGACAACTTAGTGAGGTGCCACAAGCAAATTGAAGCTTGGGTATCGTATAGCTCAGCCACGTGGGATAGAGCTCAGAACTCGCACTTAGTTTAGCTAGCTCTACCCCTGCACGTTTACTGTTGACCCAAACTAAGCTAGAACTCAAGGATTTTGTTTCGTTTCAGAATATGGAAATTAACTAAGCCCAACAACTAATGCACAACGACACTGCCTAGCACGCTTTAGAAGGAGTCATGAGATCCTAAACAACGTTCTTGTAGAGTGACCCAACCCAAACGAAGTAGCTGCAACTGTGCAAGGACATGGCGATCACATCGCAGTCCGCACGTGGCTAATTCATCAAGCCAAATTTCAGTTCCTAGTCATCCAATGTTAAAGGAGGTCATGGCTCGCTGTGGCCTCACCTTCAAGCAGGTGTCCATCACCTTCATAAGTACCATGCTCACAGATGATACCTTAATGCGAATGGATGGGTTTCCATTCTCCGCCGCTGACCTACTGAACATTTACACTATAGTTTGGCCTAAGCAGGAGACCGACATGAACCTCTTCACGATCAATCACTATCTTAGGCTAAGGAACAAACAGCAACGCTAGTCCATGCTGGTAACCGAGAACGTAGATAAAGACATTTACTTGGACGAGTTCATCTAGATCTCAAGCAACTGGGTGTTTCAGTCCAGCGATGACAGGTTGTAGGCCTTCCCAAATGGCAGTAGAGATGACGGTGATGACAAGTTTGGTTTTCCCTGAATATCTAATTATAGTCTAACTGGTTGTATGTTGATTAATTTGTCTTGTCCGTTTTAACAGCCATAATAAGGTTCGTTCCAAGCAGTGCAAGGTTGAGATCCAACACGTGAACAACAGCTGCAAACCTCGCGATGTATCAACCTTGCTGCAGTTAGCACCAGTTTTCCGCCAAACCATCCCCCAACAAGATTTCATGCTCAGACAATTTGCCTTACCCCTTTCAAGATCTGAGAGCCTGTCGGTCCTTCTCAGAGTGCTCAGTCCTCTAGCTCCGATGACTGGACCATCAACAATTGATAAACTCAAAGACCTCTTAGTTCTCCAGGGAAGAAGAAAGGCAGGAGTCAAGTTCTAGCAATTCAAACTCAGTTCAACTGTTTAAAAGCGAGCTTGAAGCTGCCCCTGCCAAGGAGGAAGAGGAAAAGGAACTTAAAGAAGAGAAAGAGGAAGAGGAAGTAGAAGAGAGCAAATAAGTTGACCCGAGTGATAACTTGGCCATAGCCGATCCAATCGTGGTTTTAAGCTCAGACGACGAGGCCCCGAGGTGATCGCACAACCCCATATCCCAAGAGTTCATACAAAGTCGTGCTTTGGAAAGCTAAAAAAGAATTTTTTAATTCTTTTTGCTAATATTTAAAAATAAAATAAATTTATTTAAATTTAATCTTGTTAACCGTGTTAAATTCAAGTTGACATGATTATTAAAATGTCGGGTTAGGTTGAAAAAATATTACACGTTAAGTAAACATGTCGAGATAGCGTTATGGTTTTCGACACTAAAAACAAAAAACAAAATGACAACACGAAAACTACCCGACACAAAATGATGCCCACCCCTATCTTAGAGTATTGGTTAAGAAGTTTTAAAATACTTATGCATTCTACCAAGAAATTGAAGAGTCAATAAACGAACATAAATTTTATGCATTCTTATCCAAAAACACAAAGGCACTAATTAGCAAAATCATTTACTCAATACGTGAATTTGTTATAATATTATCGCTCCAATTATATATGTGTGTGTGTGAATTTCATCTAAAAAAACTTCAATAATTATTTTAAAAAGCTTAATGCTTATATATTTACGTCACACACAATATATATATATATATATATGTGTGTGTGTGTGTGTGTGTGTGTGTGTGTGTGTGTGTGAATTTCATCTAAAAAAATAAATTCAGTAATTATTTTAAAAAGCTTAATACTTATATATTTATGTCACACAATACATGTGTAAGGGGATAAAAGACACCGCCGCCGACCTATCGCTATGAAGCAAGCTCGGAGAATCCCTGTGCCGGAGCTCGGTCAAGACATTACCAAGCACTGACACTGTCTGAGCTAAGACCTGCATCACTTTCGAGTTGTCGCTCTGTAGCAAGCTCGACAAGGTAATCACACCAAACCTTGGTCGAGGAGCAACGAACGACAGCGATCATGAGGCATAACAAGGGACAAAAGTTAACTTGCATGACGAGATTTCCTTTGACAACCCCCATGCCTAGATTGAGACATCGACGGCATGATAGCAAGCTAACAACCAGGCTCTAGAGGCATGGCTAGGTCAATCGAGTACTAACTGACATAGCAGTCAGCTCGTCCAGGCACGCGCCGAGCATTAGACTTTCCAGAGACGTGAACGTTGGCGCATCTCTGGACGCGCCAAATTGAGCTATATAGGTCAACCCTTATTCTTTCAAAGGTATGCAAATTAAGCTCCGAGACACTCACTCTCTCTGGCTGAAATGGCACAGGGGGACCCTCCAATGGGGGTCTAATGGCTTAAAAGACCCACCTCGAGGAGTTCAGAAGGAAAAGCAACCCGAGTCACAAGTTGACCTAGAGAGTCGGAGTGATAGCAACTATGTTGCATCAAGTAAGCAGAAGGTGTCATCATACCAAGCTCACTCCAACACGAATCTTCGCAAAACACTCCATGGCAAGCAAAGAAGAGCTCCCTCATACCCCAAAAGGCGCAATCAATGGTGGAAGTGTTCCTTTCACGAAGAGAAGGGGCACATAACCGATAATGGCCGAGCTCTGAAGGTTTTTCTTGATCAGTTCATACAGGATGGACATCTAAAAGAGTTTATCGATCAAGAAAAAGCTTAAGCAGAGGAAGCAGAGGTCAAACCTAACCCCAAGTTTGACCAGAACAACGTGGAAACAGACGACACCATGGAGGAAGACCTCCCCTGGGAACTATTTACATGATAGGGGGTCCAAATCACCCTAACCTCGAGAATAGAATCTGGGGGCAGATCCGCATTGTTAGACAAATGCACGAGGTCCTCTCGATCTAACCAATGGCTAAGAAGCCGAGACAAACCGTGTCCAAACCAAGAAGCATCACGTTCTCCAAAGCACAACTTTGTATGAGAATTCCTTCAAAGGGGAAAGAGAAGAAGAAGGATCCAGATTGGGACTGATATGTTGTCAAAGCTGTTAAAGATTGGGTAAAGTCTGGTCAGGAGAAAGGACAGGCTTCACTCTTTGCTACCGAGGTTAAGAGCTCTCGTCCCACCACCCAGCCGCAAAGAAAGAAGGACAAGGGTAAAGGCCAAGATGTTGATCCTTCCTTTAAAAGGCGTCACGGGACAAGTACGACATCGGCCAC
>BRYE01000008.1:16416761-16421761 GCA_030159115.1 Actinidia arguta var. hypoleuca
AAAGGGACCTATCGAGGGGGTCTAAGGGCTTAAAAGACCAACCTCAAAGTTCGAAAGGAAAAGTGATGTTAGTCACATGTTGACCTAGAGAGTCGGAGTGACAACAAGTCTGTGGCATTAAGTAAGTAGAAGGTGTCATCACACCAAGTTCACTCCAGCACGGATCTTTGCAAAACACTTAATGGCAAGCAAAATCAAGTAGGTAACATGCAGGCTAAGCTCAACAACCGAGCAACATTAGCACCAATCAAAACCATCATTCATGCAGGATCGGTAGCCCGCATAGCCAGGTTGGCATCAATCTTTAGGTACCAAACACCATTCTCCCAAACATCGAAGGAATGGATCCCCCTAAAAAATTCACATCGTTGAAGTTCACGTTGTACAACAATAAATCCGACTCGAGATCTCACGTCAATCACGTTAGACAAATGATGGCCCTCTGGAATCATTTTGATGCACTTATGTGCCGTGTATTACCATCAAGTTTGGCAAGATATCTGTGGGATCAATTAAAGGTGTCCATCAGCTTACCTAGTCATTCGTGACACGGTTTGTCATAAACACTAAAGCATTAAAGGGCATTGGCTCTTTTCTAACACTTCGAAAGGGAAAAATGAATCGCTCTGCAATTATAGCAAACACTATTGGGAGATGTATAACAAGATTGAGGAGTGCTCTTAAGAGTTAGCAGTGGTCAATTATAAGCTCGGACTGACTCCATAAGAAAGACTTTGGGAAGACCTAATGCTCAACCTTCCAGCCGATATCTAAGACCTCATGTCTCAAGCCAAAATGTTTGCTTGGCAAGAGGATGATGTCTGGCAGGCATAGCGAGCTACATGGACAACTCCCCGAGGTGAGGGGCAAAAAGCGAAAGAAAAGCTCGATTGATTATGAAAGTCAGGTGAGGCAAGGGATTAATGTGGTTTTCAAGGAACCAATTTACAAGTTCCTCGCTCGGATTCGAGATAAGAAATATTTCAAGAAGCCCAACCCTATAAGAAGGGACCCCAAAAGGCACAATCAATGCTAAAGTGTTCCTTTCACGAAGAGATGGGATACAGAACCGAGAATTGCCAAGCTTTGATGGTTTTTCTTGATCAGCTCATTTAGGATGGGCATCTGGAAGAGTTTGTCAATCAGAAAAAAACTTGATCAAAGGAAGTCGATGTCGAACCTAACCCCAAGTTTGACCAGAACAATGTGAAAACAGATGATACCATGGAGGAAGACCTCCCTTGGGAACTATTCATAAAATAAGGGACCAAAATCACCCTAACCTTGAGAATAGAATCCGGGGGAGATCCAAATTGTCAAACAAATGAATGAGGTCATGGCTAAAAAGCCGAGACAAATTGTGTCCGAACCAGGAAGCATCACGTTCTTTAAAGCTAACCTAGAACAGGTCCAACATCGCCACGCTGATCCCTTGGTCATCCAACTCCAGATCATTAGTTATAACGTAAAAGGATCTTGGTAGACACATGAAACTTGGTGGAGGTAATGTATTATGACGTATTTAAATAACTTAAACTATCACAGGCCAGCTTGAAGCCTGCCCGAGATTCTTTGGTCGGGTTTAATGCTTAGTCTCACTGGCCCTTGAAAACTACAACCCTCAAAATCTGAGCTGGTTCCCAAAAGTTGGTGATAGAATTTGTTGTAGTTGATATACCTTTCTCCTATAATGTGATCATTAGCTAAGACTAGTATGTAATGCCCCGATCCTTAATTATTTTTACCTTATTATTGTAAGAAAAAATATATAAATGCACCAGTAAAATTTTAGTAATTTATCGGTATTTTTACAATAATAGAATTTTAACCCGAAAAGAATTTCTAATTAAGAATAACAGAAAATTGGACACATGTCCCTCTTTTGAAACATATATCAATTATGCATGGAATGAGATTTATGGAAGTATGAGGACCACATGGTGAGAGTGATGGGTCACCACCAAACCAACCAACCAAATTCAAGTTTTTGGATTTATTTTCTTATAAGAAAAGCGAGGAAGAGAGAAAGAGAGAATACCTCGGACAGAGAGGGAGAAAGAAATAAATGAAGGAAGAAAGAAAGATTTGAGAGATAAGAGAAATTATATAGTGTGGTTAACTATGATCATGAGAGTTAGAACTTAGAATCAACGATGAGACGGTATTCGATCAAGATGAAGATTCAATATGATGTTCATCGATGATAGATCAACATATTTAATGGTGTCTATTTGAGGTAAGTAGGAGTATATAATATGTTTTTTAAACTTTGGAGTATTTTTCTAAAATATCCGATTGTGTATTTTTCCTGAACATGTGTGCTATCTATTGAAATTCATAGTATTTTATTGGAATCATGATTTGTATGATATTATTATATGATAGCTAAATGATATGGAATGCATTGGTATATTAATTGAGTAGACCTGCCAATAACTCCACTAAAGACTGAAAAAACAAAAAGAGCTAGAAGACGTGGGTGAGGCCGGCCATTAGTAATGTAACAAAAAAGACCGAGTATGAGGTCCTTCATGATTTGATAATTCATTGAGCTCTTTTAGATTTGTTGTTGAGCCATTATTGAATTGAGCATATTCCCGTCGTATTATATACTACTCTGCTTAAAATAATTTTTCAGGTTGATGTGGGAGTTCGGGTGGTACGAGATGGATTGGGTGAAGGAATTGAAGATTTAAGATTTTAGATCATTTTGTAATAATTATTTTTGGAGACATTATAATATTAACATTTGAAGACTGTTGAATATTTGAGAAAAAAACACTCTGATTTGTATACGAGGAAATACGACGATTATTCATTAATTAATGGCCGGGGAGAATCGGGTCGTTACAAGTTACACAAGATGAAGAGAGTCATTAAATTCACCACCCCTGAGGTGAAGAAACCCTTTATGGAGATCAAGTGACAACCAAGCAATGCTGTCTTACCACGGTGTCCATTAAGGTAGCTATGAAAGAAGTACAACTAGTTGAGGAAGAGGTCGAGATTCTGGAAGATGTCAGAAGGAACTCCGAAGCAAAGTCGTGGAAGATCTGATGCGCTATGAACTTGATGAGCCAAGCTCGAATTATTACTTTCTCATTGGTGCAAACTTGAAAGAGCAAGAGAGAATCGAGCTCATCCAGTTTTTAGAAGTTAATATCGAGGTCTTTGCATGGACACAATACGAGATGCCCGGGATTGACCACACCTTTATCAAACATGAGCTGGACGTCCTTCCAAAGGCTTGCCCAATGAAATAACAAGGAAGAAGGTATGCAACCGAGCATGTGGATGCCGTGATAGAGGAGATAAAATGCTGAAACAGACAAGTGCAATAGCAGAGGTTCTTTACCCGAGCTGGCTATCTAACACAGTCGTAGTGAATAAGAAAACTGGCAAGTGGAGAGTCTACGTTGACTTCACAAGCCTTAACTGAGCTTGTCCAAAAGACTGTTTTTCTCTGCCAAAAAATAATTAGTTGATAAACTCTACTTCGAGTCATGTTCGCATGAGCTTCCTGGATGCATATTGAGATTATCACCAAATAGAAATGCACGAGCCCGATCAAGAAAAAACTACCTTCATCATTATGCACGGCCTATTCTGCTACAAGGTCATACCCTTCGGGCTGAAAAATGCCGAAGCAACATATTAAAGGATGATCACTAAAATATTTGAGCCAATCAGGGGTAAAACCATGGACTCTTACATCGACGATATGGTGGTTAAAAGCAAGAAAGAGTAGGACCATATAAGAGACCTAGCCGAGGTATTTGTAATACTCAAAGAACACAAGCTGAGATTAAATGTGGCCAAGTGCGCCTTCGAGGTAAGCTCGAAAAAATTCTTAAAACATTTGGTAACTTGAAGAGGGATCAAGGCAAACCCAGAATAAATTATAGAAATTAACGACCTTGTCAGTCCGAGAACTACGAAGGAAGTTCAAAAATTAATTGGAATGGTGAAAGTATTAAACTGATTCTTCAGTAAGTTATCTGACAAATGCCATCCATTTTTTCAACTACTTTGCAAAAATAAAAAAAAATTATGGAATGAGGAATGCGAGCTCTCACTCTAATAGTTTAAGGAATACTTAACTAAACCACCACTCCTTTCCACCCTAGACGAGGGAGAAATGCTTTACATCTACCTCGTCGTCTTAGAGCACGTCGTTAGCTCGGTACTCCTAAGGGAGGTAGATGTAGAGCAACGCCCAATCTACTTGGTTAGTAAGACATTTATAGATTGCCAAACAAGGTACTTGCCGCTGGAAAAAATTGGTGTTGGACTTAGTTTTACCTTTGCAGAAACTCATGCTCTACTTCTAAACACATCACATCGCCATATACATAGAGTTTTCGCTCAAAAATATGTTATCCAAAGCAGACCTTTCTGAGTGAATCTCCAAATGGCCCATCGAGCTTGGACAATTGGACATAAGATTTTTACTAAGGACAGCAATAAAAAGACAAGTCTTGGCTAATTTTGTAGCTAAGTTCTCACCACCTCAGCGATCTCTCCTCAACATGAAAAATATTCGTTGATAGAGCAAAAAATAGCCTAGGAGCAAAGGCAAGAGTAGATCTAAAAAGTCCCAAAGGGGCAATTTTTTAGAATTGTCTCAAGCTAAATTTCCTTGCAACAATTAATGAGGCCACGTACGAAGCTTTCATTGCGGGACTTTGGACTACTAGCAAACTGAAGGTTTTCAAACTCTATATCTTTAGTGATTTGAAACTAATAGTCAACCAAGTCACAGGGAATTCAAAGCTCGGGGAACCAAGATGGCTAAATACTTGGCAATAGCGAAAACCTTCCTTACCGAATTTGAAGGAGTTAAAATTGAACAACTGGGGGGACTTAAGTTCACATGCATACACATTGACAGGCTTGACATTAGTTTTTGAAGGATAAATAGGTTGGGCCATTGCAATAGATTTGATCTCGGCTCCCAAATATGAAAAATATCAGGAATCTGTCCTAGTCAACACTGAGTT
>BRYE01000008.1:16446761-16449261 GCA_030159115.1 Actinidia arguta var. hypoleuca
TTGAGAGTGTGTGTGCATTGGGATGGGTATTGTTGCATTTAAGCCATTGGATTGATTTCATTGCCTTGGTGGCATCATCATTGCACTTCATTTCATTTTCATAAATTTAGAGATAGTATGACATTTTCACAATATTTTTCTACTAAGCAGTCGTGCTTAATCAAACAAAATAAAACCACTTTCAGGTGAAAAGGATAAGGACAAAAGCCCGGCTTGATTTGACCGTGTTCGGGTCTTTTTGAAGGTTTTCTCGTGGACATAGCTTCATTGGATGTTTTGTGGTATTTAGAGTAAAAACATGTAATCCTTTTGGGTAATTTAGAACCTTATAATATGTTTAAATTACATTTGTTACATGTATTTATGATTGGGCACGTGTTAGCCCCTTTCTATTTCAAACATGTAAAAGAAACTATTTTGATGTTAATCTCATTCGGACAAAGGTTTAGCCCTTTTAAAATTAATATTTTTATATCGAACTTTGACTTTTCAACGGGTGTCCATGTAAGATATCCCCTTTAAATTCCGCACTTTTGATTGGTCCACGTAGGACCTTTCTCCGTATTCTTTGACTTTTGACCTCACACTCGTGGTATGGTTTTTGGGGCGCGACAGTGGTTGTGTTAGCGTATTCTCCAAGCTGACCAAACTGGAGTTGTTTTTAATACCGTGTAATTTTGTTTGTGTTGTTTGAAGTTATTTTCATTGAATAAAAAAATGCTTTCACAATACTTTATGAATTTTTCACACATTCTTTAGGAATATCTTAAATAATAATTGCAATATTTTTTCATCTTTAGTATTTTTTTAAATTAGATAAAAAAATTTATATTTTCGGAGTTCTCTCATCAAGAGAAACCGAAAAAGTATAAAATTTTAATCAAACGACAAAAAATTTTTACTAAAACTAAAGAACTCGAAAACCAAAAAAATCAGCATCCGCAACTGGCCCTAAGATCGCTAATGACTAAATAACTGAAAGCTAATTATTAATTTCTACATGTTCGTCATTACATATCTTTTATGATTGAATTGCATTGAAGTACATTAATAACAAACATTAAAAGCCTTAAATACAAGTATTTATACTTGAACTCAATCTCTCATAAAAGCTCCAATTGACTCATTAAATTGCATTGAAGTACATTAATAACAAACATTAAAAGCCTTAAATACAAGTATTGATACTTGAACTCAATCTCTCATAAAAGCCCCAATTGACTCATTAAATTGCATTGAAGTACATTAATAATAAACATTAAAAGCCTTAAATACAAGTATTGATACTTGAACTCAATCTCTCATAGAAGCTCCAAATGACTCATTAAACATATTGTTAACTTTATTCGTTAAATGACATATAAAATTAAATCTTTTTATTTTTGGTGTTTAGTAGAATGATTAAAGTGACATTTAATTTCAATCAATTATAATTTTTGTTAAGTTACTCACTAAATTTAGAGGATAACTTAACAAATTAAATTGAGTGAGACAGAGAGATGAGAAAAGAGAGAAGACTAGACATTGGAGTCTATTTGAATTTATATACATTTTTTTAACACACACTTGTCAGACTGCGTCTCTTGATGACAAAAAAGGAAAAATTACTTGATTACCCTTACTGAGTACAGCCAAGTTCTTTATTACCCTGCCCTGTTCCCTCCCTCCCTTCCTTTATCACACATAAATAAGAGAGACATACATGATACAATACATACACGCATATACGGCCACAGTAGCGGAAAAGAGTGGGAAAAAGACATCGACGACAGCTGTTGCAATTGATTGTGGCGGAGGTACCAGTTGGCCGGCGCTGGCGGATCCCTCTGATCTATCTTCTTTCCTTTCTTTTTTGTTCTCTATTCCCAGTTGGGGTTTCTCTTACCTCCTCACCACCTCTCTCTCTCTCGATATGTACTCAATACACGCAGAGATCGGAGTAAGAGAGAGGACAAAGAGATGAAAGAAGTGAGAGGAAGATCGGGGGAGAGAAACGAGGGAGGGTTAGGCACCAGTGGCTGTCGGCGTCAATTAGCAGTGGTTCATGATGGTGTTCGTTTGCGGCGGCGGCGGCTATGGTGGTCTAAGGTTTTGCGGAGGGGGGTTATAGAGAGAGAGTAGATAAAAGGTCGTAATTACTAGTTGGTTCTTGAGAGAGAGCAGATAAAAGGTAATTTGGTTTCTGAGATCGTTTTACCATTCAAAAGAAAAGATGGTTAGATAACAAGGGTTATAATTGGAATTTTACATAATTTAATTGCTGACATAAGCATATTCTGTTAGTCAATGTAATAGTTGACTAACGGAAAGGGCGTATTGCACTGTGACTTCAAACGTCAAGGGATGTAACTGTTTTTTTTCCTCCAAATATTACATTCTAGTCCATTTGTTTCACTATGGCTAACCCTTTCTTGAAATCCTTACGAAAGCAACACCTATGAGCTCAAGGATGAACAAGGGTGCTGAATTCGCCTACGGTGCTGGTCAAGTGAACCCAACT
>BRYE01000008.1:16476761-16479261 GCA_030159115.1 Actinidia arguta var. hypoleuca
TTTTAGCGTGTGCATGCTTAGTTTGAGACCGTCTATAAGGCTTTTGACCTTTCTTTGAGGTATGTTTTAAAACATATCCTATTATATAGTTTTCGTGATGTTAAGGCTGAGTATTTCTTTAAAAAAATTGTCTAGTAAAATTCTTTTCCTCAACAATATATAAAACCTATTAGACATTTGACCATTGTATGATCTATCTTGATTTTTATGATTACGAATTTGAACATAATCCACAGGTAATTCATACAATTTATGACAACGTGGTCTAATATGATCTCTTATACCTGAATCCATTAAATTCGTTAAATTCATAAACCATGATCCATACGTCGATTAATGAGGTTAAAGATTAAGTTAGAAGACTCAAATCTAAGTTAGAAGACACACATTCGGAGAAGGAGAAAGAAAGAAAAGAAAAGAAGAGAAAAGAAGAAAGAGAAGGAAAGAAGGAGAAAGAGAGAGAGAGAGTGAGAGTGAGAGCTTGGAGCTCAACCAAGGAAGTCATTGGAAGCTTAAGCTTGATATTGAAGAAAGGTAATCACTCTAAATGGTATAAATATATGTATATGTATGTTAGGATTTTAGTTTTGGTTTAAAACTAGATCTACCATGTTAGGGTTAACATGAAAGCTTAATTTTGAGATATTATAGTACTAGTAGGTTACTCAGAGTATTCCTTAAGTATTGAAAAGATTGGATTAGATTTGGATTAACTTTTGGCAAAATTTTCAAAACCAGTTATTGTTCCTGCTGCCATACGCAGCCAGAGTTCGAACGCCCATGAACAGAGTTTGAACGGTCTAGACTTTTAACCTTAACGTTTGAACACCACTTTTAGAACACTTTATAGCATTCGGACGGTAGTTACTTTTATCCTTAGAGTTCGAACGCCAAACCCAGCGTTCGAACGCACAGAAAAGGAAAGCTTAATCATTTAGTTATAGCGTTTGAACGCCTCTATGCATCGTTCGAATAGATAGAAATTCAAAATCAGACATCTAGTCTTAGAGTTCGAAGGCCTCTGTGCAGCGTTCGAACGGACAGAGAGTGAGAACCCAACATTTAGCCTGAGCGTTCGAATGCCAAAACCAGAGTTCGAACGCCAAGACCAATTTCAGACAGCTATGAACTCTTTTCTTTTAAAATACTATAATCATAGCCATAGTATGTTAAGCCCTTCAACTACTAAATAGAGGACTTAGGTCTGCGTTTAAGGATTTTTGACTTAGAACAAAAATGTCTAAGATAAACGGAGAGTAGTATTACTTTAAGTCAGTTAATGCCGTATTACTATGCCTAGCCATTGATGTTTCTATCCCTTACATGTAAGAACACACGACGTAGCGCCTAGCCAAGGAACCCAAGTGAGTAACATGATGCCATCAACAAAATTATGTATTTTCAAAATATTTTCAATACGTACTATGCATATTCAAATGCTTTTCATGTTTTAATGCATTAAATGAATATGTTATGATATGAACAGCATGTCTTCTAAATATATGCAAATATTGTTATGCTATGTATTGCAAACCCATGGATGAATGATTTGAAATGACTTAGCATGAATTTATGTGAAAATCAAAGTATGTTCAAAGTATGTATGCATGGTGACACTCGGGGTCATCTCGTGGCGGGACCTTAACCAAGCCCGATAGTCCTAATGGTAGAGTGGGGGACGTGAAATAAGTCCACTCTACAATCGAGATATCTCAGGTCTAAAGAGCCACCCATAACCTATATGGTTAGTACGCATGACCCAAGAGTCATTAGCCGAGTCGTTACACCCTATGATATGTTCATAGTTTCAAGAAGCCATGATATGTTGAATGCTCACGGTATATTTTTTAGATATGTTATGTCATGTTTATGTGAGCTTCAATTTTATGAAATTTTAATCATATGCTTTACCCTTATTATGTTATGTACGCTAAGAAATGATCCATGGTATTTTATGTTCATGCATTATTGTTATTCACAAAATTTTTAGCTTACGTTTTTTAAAATCTTTTCAGGAAGCCAGGCCGAAGAGCCTTAAGACGAAGTTAGCAAGCAGAATGTAATTTTGTGGCCTGTGAGCTTTATTATGTAGCTTTGATTATGGGCTAGGCCCTAGATGATGTAATTAAAGTTGGCCTCAATATGTAAGTAAACAGTTTAAAAATATAGGCACAGCTCTGTGTATTTGTGTGCCCATCACACCTTTATATTTTTATATAGTATGACGTTTTCGCGCAAGAGAAAATTATATCATTTTAAATGAGTATGCACAGGTGATCAACCGTATGAAGGTAAGTAGACCTTAGTGGGCCAGCCACCCGCCATCACGTGTCCACGATCCGCATAGGCCGGGTTGCGGGGCGTGACAATATCACAGTTGTGATATATAAGAACAAAATGAGAAGGATTATACTTGTCTTTAGGAACAAATTTGATGGGCTTACTATAATGAAGTTCCTATGACTTGGTGGTTTGGCCTTGTATCCAATACCACAAGTAT
>BRYE01000008.1:16489261-16491761 GCA_030159115.1 Actinidia arguta var. hypoleuca
TATATTTTGAGGATTGAAATTTATTTTATTTTTTTAAAGATTCGTGTATTGAACATAATTGATACCTAATTGGGTTTGACTTTGATAATCATATTCAATACTCGTCAGATATTGATTATGGCTATGAGAATGTGGATGAAATATGTTTTTGGATATAGGTATGGAGAGGGTCCCTCACCTGTTGCCAACCTAAGCCACACCGGCTAGTGTAGAAAGCACACACACAAAAAATTTATGTGGTTTTGTCGCTTATGACCTCTGTCCTCGAGAGAAGGGATTAGAATTCTTCTTCATACCTTGATGTAACACGACAATCGAAGAAAAACACAATGAGGTCACCCATAAGGAAAATAATTCCAAAACTTAAGCAACAAGTTAAAGAAGAAATATCCGCACAATCAGAAGTAAATTACCAAACAATCCTTTATTAGGATTCCTTGAGATTCGACATAATACCAATAGTTTCTTTCTTCCTACTCCGCAACAACTAGGCTATTCCCTTGGTTTTCGTAGGAGTAGGTTTCTCTCTTTATTGTTTCACCTTCCCATTTTTTTCCAAGGTTTTTTTTTTGCGGGCATCTGTTTTTTAGTTTTTTTTGTCTAAGGCGTAGTTTGGGCCGCTTTGGTTTGGGAGTTTGTTTATTTTGGATGTACTTTTTTTATCGATTGATAAGAATTTTAGACTTTTGTGATTTTTATTGACAAGATAATTTTAAAAATGTACAAAAATTAATTAAATATTTTAAAGATTCAACTAAAAGAAAAATAAATATATTTATTTGTCGAGTAAAAATAGATGTCACCTCTTTAGTAATTTTTAGCTAATTTAGCGAGCTCAAATTTGGCGTAAGTTTTTTATTTTTTGAATCTGTCTTAGACACCATCTACTTTTATAACTTTAAGTCGACATTTATTTTTTTCTCATATCGATTTTAGTATCTTGTTACTTTCAAAGACATTTTCTTTTTTAGTTTTTTGGGCTAATTCTTACTATTTTTTCTAGTTTGTGGTGACTAAAGAAACCATGGAAGAAATCAAAATCAAAATTATTTTATTAAAATCATCAAAGACAAAAATAAGGCAAAAAGTTTATTCAATTTTTTTTGCTGATTCAGTTCCGCTAGTCGCAACGAGAAGGAAATTTGATAAAAGAACAAAAAATTAAAAAAATCACTAAAAGTAACAAAATAGGTAAGCCATGTTGAAACTGAATTAGGGTAATTTTTATTAATTTCTCTTGAGATTTCTACAAATCACATTTCCTATACTTTTTGATATAGCAATGACTTCTCTTATTTTTTTAAAATAATATCAAGATTCTCTCTAAAGTTAATTTTTATATAAAAACAAAAGGTTGTCATTTGATTTAGGGCTTTTAAATTTTTTCTCAATATAACAATTAAAATAAATAGCCATTCTCTCTCTCCCTCTCTTTTGTTTTAAAAAAAAGCAATGATAACAAATTTTATTTTTTAAGTAAATTTTTATTAGGATTAATAAAAAATAAACTAGTTAGATTAATTATTTTTTTAAAAAAATACTTATTGATAAAAATAAAAAATAGAGTAATTTGTAAATAAATGAGTATTTTAAAAAAAATATTTATTTATTTTAATGTGTGTATTGAGAAAAATAATTTAAAAGCCCTAAATTAAATAGAAAAATTATTATTTTTATACAAAAATTAACTCTAAGAGAAAATCTTGATATTAGTTTTAAAAGTAAAAAGATTAGTGATATTTTTAAAACTATGGGAGAGATGATTGTATTTGTTAGAAATATCAGAAGAGATCAATGAAATTTACCCAATGAATTATTGAGGTGAACAAAATTGAACGCAATTACTTGTAGGGATGGCAATGGGGTGGGGTGGGAGGTTGGTATCCCCGTCCCTGATCCCCGATTTCCGAAATGTTTTACAATCCCCATCTCCACCCCAATTTTCGACGAAAATTTTTTTATACTCCCATTCTCGCTCCTAACGGAGACTGGGGATCCCCACCCCGAATCTGAACTCCGAAACTGTACAATTTCGTGTAAGAAAAACAAATAACTTTATAAAATTTTTTTTTTTTGACAGAGAAAACAAACAAAATAAGAAGAAAACAAAAATAATTTCAGGCAAGTTCAACTTAGTGGCTAATTTCAATCCTTAACAAAAGAAAAAGCTACATAACAAAAAAATCCTAATCAAACAATTCTCATTCAAAAATGATATTAAAATTTGATCTCTTTAAATAAATACTAAATTTAAATTCTTTAATAAAAATAATAAATGCATTTGTTCTAAAAAAGACAAAACCCTAAAATGGTAAGAATATATATAATATTGGTATATTAGTAATATAATATTATAGTAAGGGTAAAATATAAAATAATATTAATTCGGAAATTAATTCGGGATGAGGATATACAAAATCGTCTCCACCCATCTCTGACTTTATTTATTTTTATTCCCGAATTCGAACCGAATCCCGAACCACCACCACTACCGCGAAAA
>BRYE01000008.1:16546761-16549261 GCA_030159115.1 Actinidia arguta var. hypoleuca
TGTCTCTAAATTTTACCATGAATTCTTTACGCGCTTTGACAAGCACATTAAGTAAGGTTCCTCACCATTGTCACTTCTTGAATTCTTGATAAGTTATCTCCTAGGGCTCATAAATATGTTTTTGTTGGACACTCTCATACTCAGAAGGGCTATCATTGTTATCATCCAGTCTCGAAAATACTTTGTTAGTGTAAATGTCACATTCTTTAAGTCGATCTAATTCTTTATTTCACTAGGCCGGGAGCTCTTATTTATTGTCATGAAGGGGAGTCTATCTCTCTTACTCTTCCCACGCCACTTACCCTTTTGATGCCACCCTTATCCTCTTCGTCTAATCCTCCTTTGCAGGAGTACAAGCAATCTCGAGATAGGCATGTTGTTTCTTATGGCCAAAACACTTCATCTTCACCGTAAGAGCCTAAGAGCATCCTGTTCCACCGCCTTCTCCATATCCCGATGTGTTACCTACTGCTTTAAGGCGAGCTAAGTGTAGTTGCACTCAACGCCCTATTGCTCATTTTGTGTGCTATGAGTGTCTTTGCCCTTGCCATCATTCCTTTGCTTGTACCTTGTCTACTATAAAGAGGCTATGTCATTTTCTAGATGGAAACATGCTATGGATGAGGAAATGAGTGCTCTTCATAAGAACCATACCTCGGAATTTACTTCTTCCTCTTGGAAAACAAACTGTATGATATCGCTGGATTTGCAAAGTCAAATACCTTTTGGATGGTTCTATAGTGCATCTTAAGGCACAATTGGAGGCAAAATACTACGCTTAGACGTATGGTGTTGATTATTTGGAGACATTTTCCCTTGTGGCTTATCTTAACTCTGTCTGGCTTCTTCTCTCCGTTATTGTTAGTCATCTTGATCCTTGTATCAACTTAATATCAAGAAGGCCTTCTCCATGTTGACATTCAAGAGTAAGTGTATATGGATCCGCCCCCCAGTTATGTTGTCATTTGCACAAGGCATTGTATTGTTTGAAGCAGTCTCCTCGTGCCTGGTTTGATAGATTCAGTTTGTGTTGTTCTGGCTTCTGGTTTTCTCCATTCTACCTCTGATTATTCTGCCTTTGTTCATTATTCTTCTACCGGCACTATTGTGCCCTATTATGCTGATTGTCTTTGTGGATGATATCATTATTTCTGGAGATGATTCTACTGGCATTGCTGATTTGAAGCGACATCTCAATAGCAATTTCACACGAAGGATTTTGGCGTTCTTCACTATTTTCATGAAACGGAGATTGCTCGCTCTTCTACGGGTATTTCAGTATTTCTCTATCCCAAAGAAAATATGTACTTGATCTTTCGTCGTGGTGCTCGAGCTATTGACACTCCTGGACTCTAGTTTTAAGCCTGATAGTGAACAAGGAGACCCATCTCATGATGTTGATCGTTGTAGGCGACTAGTTGGGAAGTTGATTATCTCGCTGTTATGCGTCTCGGCATAACTACATAAGTCAGTCAGTTTTAAGTCAGTTTATGCATGCTTCTCGTCGGCCACATTTTGATGTTATATGTCACATCTTGCACTATTGAAGCGTGCACCTGGATGAGGGTTGTTGTATTGACCTTCTGTGACCAGCTTTAGTGATGTTGCCTGGACTGGTAATTGTTCATATAGACGATATACCTCTGGCTGTTGCACCTTTGTTGGAGGTAATATTTTTACTCGACGTAGTAAAAACAAATTTTGTTGCTCGTTCTTGTGTTTAAGCTATGGCTCATACTACTGCTTAGATGAGTGTCCACTCGCTACTTCAAAACTTTTGTATCACTGCTCTGGCTCCTAGGCAGATGTTTTGTGATAATCAAGCCACTATTTTTGGTGCTAACAAGCCAGTTTTTCACGAGCACACTATGCATATTGTCTCTTTATTGGGGACTTATTGATAAATAAGCAAACTGTTACTCCTTATGTGTGTTCGAAGGACCAACTGGGTGATATTTTTCATAAGCCTTTAGCTCGTTCTTCTTTTCAAGAGTTGTCCTTCAAGCTGGGCATGTTTAATCTCTATGCTCCAATTGGCAGGGGAGTGGGAAAAGAGTATTTAATTTTATGGGTATTCTTGTAATTTTGGTTTTCTACAGTAACAATTTGCTTCATCTCTTATTCTTCATTTCTATTCCTTTTCTTCTCACATAAACCATAATAGCATCGTATTACACACTTGGCTGTTATCAAAGCTGCTATGGTGTTTCACAGATACTTAAAAGTTAGGATGAGATGATTATATGCTGAAGTTAGAATGAGACCGAGCATGTACTTCTGTCTGAGCTACAAAATTTATGAAAGAGAGATATGATCCTGAACAAATGTAAAACATAACAAATACTGAATAAAATTCAAAGAAATATAGGTAAGTGGTATAGACTTGGTCATGTATTGGAAAATATTTGCCATAGGAAAAGTTATATCTTGAAAAATGGTCATATGCCTAGCTTGATTTTTTTATAACATGAGCTTAGGAGAAACTGTAAGTTGGATCCAT
>BRYE01000008.1:16559261-16561761 GCA_030159115.1 Actinidia arguta var. hypoleuca
GCAGATTGACTAAATAGTAAATTCTTCAACAGTTCTAAAATTTGGCCTTTCTTTTCCTACACTTTCTCGGAAACCAAAAACACATTATTAACACGCATAAAAGAAAACCCATCAAAGAAACAAGGAGAAATTCAAGAAAGATTGATATTTATAGAAATAAGCACACAAGAAAGAACAAGAATCGTTCACAATCAAAGCACCGAAAAAGGCTAACCTTGTGAAGCCGAATGAGATCCAGATTTTGGCATATATGTGTCCAAGAAACCAACTTAGAGATTAGGGTCAGATGATTGACTAAATTCTTCTTTTGTAAGATACTAAAACAGTTTGAAGACTTGACTTTTCTTTCTCTTCCTACACTTTCTCGGAAACCAAACAGGCTATTGACATGCATATGAAAAAACCACAAAAGAAAAAAAATGAGAAAATCCCCAAAGATTGATAATCTATAGATTAATCTGAAAAAAGACTAACAGCTGTGAGAGAAGTAAGATTCGTTAATCTTTCTTTGATTGATGAAATTCTTCTCTTCTTCTCGGAGCCCTGTTCTTTCTTTTCCTGCACTTTCTCGGAAACCAAACAGATTAGAGACATGCAGACGAAAACCCATCAAAGACACCACAAAAAAGCCTGAAAGATCCAAATTTGGGGTCAATTAAGCACATTATTGGATAAGAATCGTACACGAAGCAGAAATCGAAAGAAAGAAATGTTAACCTTGGAGGGCTAAACGCTATGAGAGAAGCAAGAATCAAGAAAAAGTGTGAAGCGGTTGAATCTTCAGTGAAATGCAAATGTGTGTACAGAGAGAGAGAGAGAGAGAGAGAGAGAGGTGGCGGGAGAGAGTTGTACTGCCGAAAAGTTTTTCTGAGTCGTATGAGAGAGAGAGAGAGAGAGAGAGAGAGAGAGAGTCGCAAATCTCGCGCCCAATCTGTTGTGTTGTTGAACAGAGTATGGCACCAAGGCACGTGTTCTGCACGTGATCGTGCCAACACAGCAATTAATTAGCCACGTTGCACAGTAGTACTTCATATTTCTAAATTTGAGATTAGAAATAGAAGGGGATATGGATTCTCAATCATATTTTAATTTACTTTTCAAAAAAATGATATTTAATTTAAAAACTAGCATCTAATGAAATTGGGGTGGATATAACACCGTGCTGTGAGCCATCGCGAATCTACTCAGAAGTTCACCGACGTATTTTAAGACTCATTAAAAAAATTATTATTACAAAAAAATCATATTAATTAGATATAAGTTATTAGTTCTTAAACTATCTTCAAAACTATATTTATTGTTCTTTTATTTTCAAAACAACTATGATCAAATCCAATGACTACTAATACTGTATCAACTCTTTTTTATTTTTAAATAAATATAATCTTTTCAACGAAGTCTATTAAATTTGATAATTAAAATTATAAATTTTAATTTATTATTAAGATTAAATCCTGATTTTTTTTTAAAAGAGATGTCCTCCCTTAGCCCAATTGAATATAACTTCACTAGGGTGGGACCCATTTTATATATTCGATTTGGATTATTTGCATGCAGCGTGCCCCCTAACGACAATGATAGGATGTGACTTGTCTTTTTTGTACAAAGAGAGTAAGACTACTTACAACCTCAAATAAAAAGTTTTGTACTTGCATTCATTATCATCATAAATATATAAATGACAAATCTCTAAAGAAAAAAAAAATGGCATTTTATACCGTGATTTTAATTATATTAATTGCGGAAGACTCTGTTTTGGCTTAGTTTTTAAATTAATTTTACAGAATACTTTATTAGAAATTATTTCAAAAAGGATAAATGATACTTTTCCCCCTTAAAGTATTGCAACTTCTCACTTTAGCCCTTAAAAATAATTTTTTACTTTGGTCTTTAACCTATTAATTCGTTAGCAATTCAGGCCAATTACTAACTCCATCTAATTTTTTTAATAGAAAATGACTTTTGGCGCCTACGTAAGTGCCACGAAGGCGCCACATAAGTGCTTTTGCCAGAATTCATAAACCATAACCCAAACCCTTTAAGAATTTATAGCACAAGAAAGGAATATGTTATATATATTTGTATATATATGAAGCATCCTAACTACATGGATAGATAGAGGTCAAGATGTGTAGGTGACTTACAATTTGAGCTTTTTTGTTAGGAATAGCTGAGAGATTTTGCAAGTTTTCTGAATATTCGGCTGAGACCAAAATTTTCCTTCAACATAGGGAAGCAAGGAATTCCTCGTGGAAAAGTTGAGAGAGAGAGAGAGAGTGTCCCTTCAGGTGTGGCAATGGTCATGTATTATATGTAGGAGAAGACAGCACCCAATAATTTCTCATATGGTCGAACGTCCTAGCAAAGTGCAATATCAGCCCACATGGAGTTGACACCTGTATCTTGGTCTCATTACAAAATAGAAAAGGAACTGTATGCTTTTCAAAAGACAATAGTAGTAATACTATCTTGTACTTTTAGTATTGTTATATATAAAATT
>BRYE01000008.1:16576761-16579261 GCA_030159115.1 Actinidia arguta var. hypoleuca
CCTAAAATAATTGGCCCGGCCCATCCCATCCCATCCCATCCCATCCCCATGCCCATGTTGTGCCGAAGTTTTACTGTATCATGCTCCGGCTGACTCGTTTGACACTTTTACTTGTAGCATTACCTACATAGTACTCTCAATAAATGAATAACCGCAACAAGTACATTATGTGTCACCTCTTATCTCTTAGTTACTTAAAAAAATGTGAGTCATCATTTATACTTGCAAAATTTATTGCCACGTGATTGGTTGAGAGTCCGAGTAAATGACATACGATACTTCGAGAGCATTGAATAATTACTTAAAGTGCTTACACTTAGGTTCAATTGTTAACGTTGCCCTTCCATTCATATGCTATTTAATTAAGCAATGGAAAGAAACTAAATGGTCTCGAAGAAAGAGGCCATATGGCTCTTATTTGAAAAACATGCAGATGAAAGGAATACATTGATACTACACTTTAAATGTAAAGGGTTGATTGAAATAATTAAAAATGAAGGATAAAAAATAAAATTTAAATAAAAGTACGGGGGAGTACAGCTGGAAATTTACTCTTTTGTCCGAAAGGGCGACATTATACTTGATCTAAAGTATAGGGAGGCAGTGTAATTTACCCTTTTATTTTATTGAATTTAAAAAAAAAAATCATTATTTCTTTATTTTTTGAACTTGAAATTTAACTTATTCCACCACCAACACCTTTAGATTGTTTAGATCAAGGATTTGGTATGAGAATTTTTTTTGGAAAAGTTAGATGATGATCGTCTTACTTTTTTATTTTTATCGCATTTTCTCTCGCCAAATCTTTGATCCAAATACAACCTTAAGACCCTTAACCAAACATATTAATGCAGACAACACCAATTTATGACAGAAGCAGAAATCAAAACAAGAACCGAAGAAATCACAAAAGAACACAAGAATTGACATGATTAAGCTAAAAACCAATATGTACGGGCGAAAATTTGACTAGGAATCTCCCGATAAGAGAGGAAAATATAAATGATCCCATTCAAATCAAACCAACAATTGATCATTTTCGAAGATTGATCCCATTCGATCCCATTCAAAGATTGCCCACATTCAAAGATTTACAGAGAAAAACAGAAGTATCAAAATAGTAGAGTCGAGAAGATTGCGCCATTGATAAATAAAATTGCATTCAACTTGGTGAAAGGTTAAAATGATTGCAACAAAATTGGCAATGGCACTCTCGCCACGTGCCATCTAAGGGCCAAAATTAATGACATCAAATATGCATTCACGAAGCAACTGCACACTTGCTTCTCCAGCCAATTTCCACACAGCCAATTGTCCTGTCCATCGTCCGTGAAGAAAAGACCGGCGGGACCTATCTGAATCGCTCGGACTTCTCGCTTTGTGAATAGCCTGCCCCTTTCCATAAATCTGAGAACAACAAAAGGCATAGATATATATCAGGTTGTGCAAAAGGAAACTTCAACGACTAAAGCAGACGGGCTTCTATCAAAAGTGGGAAACTATAAGAGGGAACTTTCAGTAATTACGATGGCAGATCGTATAAACGGACAGAGTTGTCATTGCATGAGGAAAGAAGAATAGTCTTTGCTTCTGCATCTTGAATGCCACAAAGTGCAAGAACACCCTGAACAAGTCAAAATTATATATGATCAATTCACTAGTAAAATTTAAAGAACTCAACCCGTGTGCTCAAGAGCAAAAATCTAATGAATCTTTACAAGGTTAGAGAAGCTACAAAATCTACAGCTGTCTGAAGAAGGCAAGCAACTCCCAGACAGCCAACTATAAAAAATCACTCCATAGTGTTTTAACCAACATTGCAAAGATCATAACTACTATTACAATGCAGGCGTTTTGTCCGATTTCCGTACTGAAACTTCAATTGACATTCCCACCCTCCAGTTCCAAAATAAAGAAAATAAAAGAACAAGTTCGGGCAAGTAACAAAGATTTACATGTTCTTCTTTATGCATAAAGCACACTTGTATATCCCCAAGTTCAGTTGCAGCCCAAACCTGCCCAGAAAAGCACAATCCGAGACTCAGAATAGATCGTCAGCAAGTGTAAAAAATGTAAAAAGAAGAGAAGCAAACCTTTATTGCTTCGAGGAATGGAAGAGAGGAAATCAAAGATAGACACCTGCGGTGGCCAAGTCATTTGGAGAAGGTTGCTGGAAGCGGCTGGCTACTACGCCCAAATTGTAATAGAGAAACAGTGAGTTCGGATGCAGGAGATATTTCTGGGAAACAGCTCTTCGACAGTCAAGTTAGATAACCGATGGACATAAAAATTATGTAAAGAGATAGTGTGTGTGTATAAGCTTAGAGTAGCTGAAATTGCATACTTTTAAAAAAAAATGAGGCCCGACTTTATATAACAGTTCGACGTGTGTCGGAACGTGCCAACTATCATGTCATTGGACAAATTGCAGCTCGGTGCGTACCTCGATGCGCTGATTGCTGTGTCAGTGAGTAGCTATTCATCATGTTGCCGACGTCTC
>BRYE01000008.1:16611761-16614261 GCA_030159115.1 Actinidia arguta var. hypoleuca
GTAAGTATACTGCCTAATTTCATTTACGTTTGTTTTTAGTTTTTTATTCTGCTTCTGTCAAATGCACTTCAATCAATTGGCTTCCATATAGGTTTAAAATCGTTCATTTTCGTTCATCATCTTTGCAATCAAACATAGTGTTGAAATTTTTATTTTACCCCTAAAAATATGTTGACGAGTTTTCGTTGTTAAATGCAGCAATGTCCCGCAATGAGAATGTAAAGCTTTTGCCAGTAGACTTTGCTAGTCGTGTTATATTATATTTTTTTAAATCATTGAGTGTGGACGACTTTGAAACCCTGTGGCAATATGCATGTGTCAAAGAGAAGGGCAAAGCGACCAATGCTGAAAAAGCATCAATGCTGTATGAGAATGTAGTTGAGGCAAGTCTAGGGAATACATTAGCAGTTTGCGAGGACACGCTTGAACAACCCGAAGTTACTGCAGATGATGACTCCCCGCAGAAGAACAAGAAAAAGAACAAGAAAAGGGTTGTTTGGGATGAAAAGATGAAACGTAAATTCTTGGAAGCCATCGAGCTGTTAGGCTATGATAGTAAGATCACTACTTTCTACATTTTTCATCTTTCTTTCCTTTTATTTTAATAAAATAAATGGTGCTCTCTCTCACACGCTAATGTTGTTTTTTATTCTATTTTTTGGCACCTCAGAGGCTTTTCCGAAGAAAATAGTTGAAGTCATGAATGTCCCGGGATTGACAAGAGAAAGTGTTGCAAGTCATTTGCAGGTTTGTTCCAGTTCCCATTCGATGATTGCATTGAAAGTTTCTTCCAATTTTTGCTTCGATTCTTTTTGTGATAATTTAATTCAGTATATTACTTCACTTGGATGAAAACAAATCACGCTTTCTGGAGCACGTGTTCAAAGAACATTAGTTTTCAGATACAAGTTAATGAAAATATTGATGCATGAGGGTCATTAATTACTAGAAAATCTGGAACAATAATATCTGAATCACAATTTAGCAAATATAGATGATGCACTATATAAGAATTTATGATACCAGCATTTCTAGAATCATTTTATATTCTGTCGTATTAATTTTTGGCATGCTTATAATGGATGGTCTTGATGATCGACTTAGAATAATGATTTGTAAAATACGTGTACATTTTGCAGAAACACCGCATGAACATGAAGCGAGCTCAAGGAGCGATTCCATCGATTAATTCTATTTATGACCATCTCAAGCGAGCCTCATTTCCATCGAGCCATTTTGCACTAAACTTCAACTCTTCACAAGGAAATCTGGAAACCAATTTTTGCCAACTAGGATCTAGCAGCAGTATTTCCGTGCCTTCCTCCAACTTCTGTCCATTATTCGACACCGAGGCATCAACAAGCAGATCAAACTTGAGACATGAACCCTATGGCCTCGGTGTTTCTTCTCCTGATGCAATAGCACAAACTAGCGTAAATCTCTTGGATTATGTAACTTCACTACCCATTTCTCAGCCAGGCTTGGCTCAAGTGGCATCCGGACTTGTCCCAGGTAGTCTTGTCAATCCACCTTATGGGATCTTTACCGGTATTGATATTGGAGGGTCATCCAGCAACCCTAATAGTACATATGTTGGATTTCGGTTGGCAGGTAATGGGAAAGTTGAGTCCGGCCAGACTGGTGTTTCAAGCAATGATGAGAACAAAACAGATGTTGTTAATCTCTCTGCAGAAGGCGCCGAGAATGAAAGCTTAGTTCAATACCCTTCAACATCAGTCGATCACGTTTCCCAACAACCTCCTTTTCTGCCGCCAATGGTCCCATCAATACTGCATGACTTTGAGATTCTTGGGGCTGATGGTGAAATCGATGCTCTACTGAACATGGCAGGGAGTGTGGGTTCTCAGTTCTTCTGGAAAGACGATTATGATGATACCATTTTCCACAATATTGATTAGGCCGTGTTTGGATCTTAGATTTGTTGAGTGATTTGCGAAAGAGAATTGCAAAGGGAAAATAGAAGAAAAATATTGGCTCAAGTGATAGAATTGGAGAAGGTTTTAGCAGTTGTAAATATGCTGAATTGCTGAGACATTTTGCACTTTGAACTGGTATAGTTGCTGGTATAGATGAAACTAATGTTTTAAATGATTGAATTTGGATTGGACCAAGAAGCTAGTGTGCTATTGTTGTTGTTCTTTGCATTTTTGGTGGTTCTTGAAGTCATTTTGCTATTTACTTGGAAAACTCGGCAACTCAAGGAATACTTCTTATGGCAAAACTTTGCTCTCATCAGCATTTTGATATCGGCCCTGCTAACTACCACCCAGTGACAGTAGTGAATATTTATTCACGTGAAGTGTTTCAATACACTTTCATATAAATTTATACACTTTTCACCCACAATAATATATTTTTTGTTTATTAACCACTGTCCATTGAGTGGCGGTTAGCATTTTTCTTTTGACATTACTGCAATTAGAACACAATGGACCAAACTTGAAATTCTAGTGAAGGTTGGAGGGTGAAACATTTTACT
>BRYE01000008.1:16626761-16629261 GCA_030159115.1 Actinidia arguta var. hypoleuca
TCCAATACATTCACTTGCTTGTTTACTAAACTGATTAAAGACTCAAAAGCCAAGTTTCCCCGAGACCTCATCACCCAAGACCAGGATACCCCCATAGATGATGCCACTCTAAGTTGTTCGGAGGGGCAAAAGAAGAGAAAGAAAGAGGTAGAAAAATTAAAGAGAAGAGCGAGTGCTGAAGGAGGATCGGGACAGATGTCTGGGGCTGATAGTGCAAGTTTGCAAGCGGCAGTGGAGTAGCAAGGTTAGAAGGTTGACACCTTCATTACTTCGATCGATGGTCGGTTGAAGAATATTGAGGACCATGTTGAGAGAAACACTGCCATCCTCCAGGAGATGTTCGCAATGATGATGAGGGGACAGCCGCCAGCTGGAGGCGACGATGATGGCAATGACTGATCTTTATGAGTTTAGACTGTTGTGTTTAGGTCTAGATGTTTACTTTCCAGTCTAAAACTCTTGTTTTGTGTTTGTTTTGTTTGGGATACATAACTGTTTTTGGATGTTAATTTTTGGATAGTAGTTTTTGATAATTGGATGGATGAAATCTTTGTTTCAAGTATTTTGGTTTGATTTATAATTGCAGCTAATTCTAATGAGTTTTGAGGCAGGTTTCTATTCAACCAATTTGAGTTGAATTCATCCAAAATAGGTCGGATATCTAGTTCTATTTTAACAGCTTATGACTTTTCGCATTCCGAAGCTAAATAGATTTTAGTCTAATTGTTAAAGGATGTGTTGGGTTTATTTGAGACAAACCATCGATCTATTCATATCATTGCAATCTTGTGATGAGATACGTTGCATCCTGCATTAAACTAAGTTTGGATGAACAATTGATTAACCTTTGTGTTTGATGAATTGCAAGTTTTTGTCATAAATCCATCATAAGAGAGGGTCTACATTGCTGTACACTACCATGTTATGTGACTTCTTATGTATCTCTCACATGCCTGCGTATCTTTAAAGTGGAGATTGTGCTTTGTGAGTTTAGAGCCTAATGATCGTTTTTCTGAGTGATTTACTTTTACTCAAGGAACTTTGTTTAACCTCCATTGATTGAATAGCGTCGATATTTTTGATTTTTGATTTGCAAGTTGAGTAATTGGTGGAGTTCTTGACATCTTATACATTCTTGAGGTTTTGACTTGAGGTTCTCCGGATTCTAGTTTAAGGCCATTTCATTTCTTTCGAGACGTTCATGTTTACTTCTTTATCTCGATGCGCGTATACACATAATCTTGAAATGTATGTCAATGCTAAGTTAATGCATTGCTTATAATCATGTGGAAATTCTATGGAGTAAAAACAAATTGATGAAAGGAGTTGAAAAGTTAAATACTATTGTAAAGTGGGAGTTGGAAGTGATTGCCTTTTTGTCATCATGTGTAGTGCGCAATGCACATGTCGAAGTTCCATTTCTTTCCCCATTCTCGGCTTTTCTTCTTCATGGCCTATCATATCCGGAATTCCATGAGTCATTAACTCGAAACTGTATAAGTCTTCACACATCAAATCTCTAGTTGTTATTTGAACTGTGAATGTTCTTTCACGAATCTATGCCAAAGTCGATACACTCATGATTTAACGATTTTTGATGAAGGAAATTGCTCGTTTCGCATATCATATACATTTACTCTTAAGGCGAGCGTTTCAAACGAGAGAACCTTGTGTGTTCGAAATTTTTGAGATGAGTGTATGTCTTGTGAGACTTGGAATTGAAGCGTAAAGGATACACTTGCATGTGTTGGGATGATAGAGTATATGTTATGGATAATGTACCTCAATGTGATTTCTATCTTCGATATTTTATGCCTTTAGCTTGCATGATTCATAATTTAAGGGGATCGAAAATTCTTTTGAATGGAGTTATTGCATGCCTATCATATCCCTATATCTTCTTGACATAACATGAGTCGATGTTTGTGGGTGTCATCATTGGAAACCCTCACGAGACACCACTCGTCCACTAGGGTAACCTAGGGGTTTAAAGGCTTGGTGCATATGCTAAATGCACCCGGGACTCCTACGAAAGCGGAGATTATGTTTCTTGTCTTAATTTTGCTAGGGACTAGCAAAAGGTTAGTTAGGGGGTGTGATTGTACCATAAAAGTGCAATCATAGGTCTCTAATATACCCATTGTTAGGCGTAGAATAGGAATAATTGCATTATATTAGTTGTATATTATGAATAATCCCGAATTAGTTGTCTTTTCAGGTTATTGATGCTAAAGAGATAGAATTAGCACGTTAATGATGATCCGGGTCCGCCGGCATACAAAACGAGAAATTCCATTGTGCAAAATCTCGCGAAAAGGGGTCATATTTTGCTACGGAGGTCCAATTAACCTGATTCTTGCGCCGTTAGAAAGATCTCGTCAAGTTACAAATGTTTGCGTCTAATGTGCATTGGTCATTTTGGCTCCGAAGGACCTCAAAATCAAGAAAATAGGAAAATAGGAAAAATCTGGCGTTCGAACATCCAGAGAGAAAAATTCCA
>BRYE01000008.1:16661761-16664261 GCA_030159115.1 Actinidia arguta var. hypoleuca
AAAAAAAGGTGTTAAAAACAATTTTTAATTTTTTGCAGGGTTTGAAAAATGAGAAGGAAATAATTTGTCGGAAAAAAATTATTTCGTTGCAAATAAAATATGGAAAATGATAATCACTCTCTAATGGATGGTGGTTAATACAAAAAGTGTATTGATTTGTGTAAAAAGTGTATAGATATACATAAAAAAATGCATTGAAGCATGTGTAAATTGTATAAAAAATCGTAAAAAGTGTGAGGTATTTAGCAAAACAGAATTCTAAGGCTTTGGGATAAGTTTTTTTTTGTTTATACAGATACTGAGTTTTGAGTTTTTAATATTTAATAACATTTTTTACTTTTTGACCAAAATTTTATACGTTTTCGATTTCTTTTAACTAGAAGAGTTGGAAAATGTAAAAGAATTCACCTAATTTTTTAAAAAAAGTGCATTGATGTAAAAAAAAATATTTTTAAGTAAATTATTTATTTTTGTCTTTATTGAAATTTTTTCTTATATGATTTTTTTTTTACATTTTCTGACTCCTCTTGTTGAGAAAAATCAAAAAAATATAAAATTTTAATCAAATTATAAAAAAAAATAGCTAAAAACGAAAAAACTTAGAAAACTAAAACAGTTGTGTAAATCCATAAAAACCTATCCCAAAGAGGGCACAAGTACAAGTCAATTTTCTGTCTCTTGCATTTTTGTGAACCTTGCCATTGTAGCTCATAGGTTGTGTTTAGATCAGGATTTGGTGAAGAAAAGATAGATGAATTTGAGGATGTTGTAGCGCTTTTAGGGCACTACAGATTGATAGTGACGCGAAATAGTGTCATGGTAAACAACCCCAAATACATGAAACCACATCATTTTTTCGCACAATGAAAAATACGAAAATGTGAAGATATTGTTTGTTTGTCTTGATCCTCATTGAAAGAGAAAGAGAGAGAGAGAGAGAGAGAGTTTTGTACAGATCATGATCATTTTGGATTCTTAAAATGAAAACCCAATTCTGATGAAACTCTGTATGTCAGGTTTTCTTTATCACATCCTCGGATAAGGATTAGGACAACGAACAATCCGTGCACTTTGCTTAGTACAAAATGATATCGTTTTGATATTTGGGACTGTTTAATTTACGTCTTAGAATTGCGTTATTTTGAGTCATTACCAATTTGCAGCGCTCTAAAAAAGTTACAACATTCTCGAATCCGTAAATAATTCAATGGTTTCGAACGTATTTATCTTTTTCATTTTATTTTCTTATCAAATTCGGAACACAAATACAACTATAAAGAATTTGTCATGAACACAAGGGGTTAGTTATTTGCCGGTAGATTCCACCAACAATTGATCCCATGAAACGGCAAATAGTGATATTTGACTGTGAAAGGTCTCTTCATAGGACATGTACGGTTGAGGATCTTCAGATCCCTTTCCGAAGAAACAAATAAAAAGAAGAAAACAATTTCATAATGGTTTTTTTTTCAAGATAAAGGTTTGTAAAATTTTGCTAACGAGTGCTTTTACAACACTAGTTAAGAAGCTTAACATACTTCTATGTTATCCATGAAAACGTATGCATAAAAAGAATGTATGTTTTTAAATTTTGTTAATTAATGCCTTTATGACACTCGATAGCAAGACATTTATATCAACTGTATAATAAATGATGATGTGTCACCCCTATCTGACAATGAGGTGGTTTGGTATAGTTGGATTTATGTTAAAATTGCTTATTTAAAATAAAAATTAAAAATGGATCCAAAAATCAAATCTTTTTCAAACTTTTGTAATTATTTTTGGCTCATAAGCAGAAGTAAAAGTTATGTCAAACGTTCTAATGCAACTTTCAAGATAGAAAAAAATAGAAGTTACAGCTTATAAGTTCTGTCAACCATACACAATGTATGCTATGGATTCCTTGGCGGTCATGCGTCATGTGTACATGTTATATCAAATACTTTCTTGGGTTTGATAAATCTTAAAAGTTGTGCATTTTAAAATTTGCTCCCAATATGAAGATGGAGTAAAAGACATGGAGAGATTATCCATTGCTCTACACTATTCCGAGAATGATATGTTAGAAAAAATTAAGTTTGAGCCGCTTTTTATCTAATTTTTTTGGTGGATCTCGTTTATCGAAAGTATTGAAACATGTGTAAAATAGTTTCTCCTCTGCGAGTAGATAACCGTAATATATTCACTTGCTCAAAACGGATAAAAGATGAATGAGAAAATGTTCACCAAAGTGTTACCATTGATATAAAAAAATGTGAAAGTCCCACATTGGATGGATAAGAATATTTTAAAGTGTTTATATACACCAAGCTAATATTATTAGAGTGAGTTCTTGGAGTACTAAGAGGGAGTTATTGACAAAGTGAATCATATTGTACCTTAGCTTTCACGCGCACACGCGGCTGCGCAGCAATCACGAGTCGCAGTCCTCGTGGCGTTTTAATAAACTCTCAACTTTATTCATATTCACTGAAAGGTCAAGCTCTTTTAGTTTTGA
>BRYE01000008.1:16669261-16674261 GCA_030159115.1 Actinidia arguta var. hypoleuca
AAGTTCTAAAATGCGATGCTTATAGACTGCACACTTAGTAAACATATTAGCCACTAACATAATATTTTGTCATCATCAAAATCGAAGTATTTAGTCAACTCTTAAAATAATACTCTACACCAATCAATAAATAATTGTTGTAATTTTTTTACGTATCTATGTTTTGATTTTTGCGTATGTACTTTTATCTTACTCGATATGCCACAACATAGTGTGTTTCTTCAATTAGCACAGTTTTGCCTAGATTTTTTTTTAAAAAAAAATTAGTAAAACTATATTATTTAATTAAAATTTTATATTTTTTTGATTTCTCTTGATGAGTGAAGTTTGAAAATATAAATTATTTTATCTTATTTAGGAAAAAATTAACTAAAAAAAATTACTCAACTAATTAGCAAAATTTTTTACATTTTATAGATTTTTCTCGTCAAGAAAAACCACAAATGTATAGATTTTTTATCAAACAGTATAAAAAATTTACTAAAGATAAAAAAGTTCAAAAATCAAAGCACTTAAAAATATATTTTAAAAAAGTTAGGCCGAACTAGAATGAATGAGTGAATAAGAGAATCTCCAATGGTTTGTACTATTTTAGCAAAATTATTGTCAAATTCTGACATGCCACAATGATATTTTGTCATTGTTTTGGCAATAGTACTATATTATTTTAATGTTATTTTGGTCATAACTACTTTTTATTTTACTAAATTGTGGAGTAGTGATCACACGGGAGCGCGCCCGTGGTATTACCACGGGATCGCTCCCGTAGCCTCTTTCCAACCACATATTTTGTGGTTGAGTGGCTTTAAAAATAAATAAGGCATAGTTTGGCCAACTCAACCACAAAATGTGTGACTGGCAAGAGACCACGGGGGCGATTCCGTAGTAATACCACGGGCGCGCTCCCGTGTGATCACTACTCCACAATTTATTGGAGGTCAATGGAAGATGGTGAGGAGAGATCAATTGATATTGTACAATTTGTTTTGCTTTACAATTGTACAATTGCTAATCTTGTGACAAGTTTGGCAACGCTAAAATCATGTACATCAGTATATTAAATTTGAACTAAATTATAATTTAAAAATTATAAATTCAATTTTAATTAGTTATTTTTATAATATTTACTCCATCAATTTCTCCTTTCTAACTCTATTTCAGTAGAATATTATTTTATTATTATTATTTTATTATTTATTGATTCTATGTTACAATTTTTTTTTAAGTGGTCATATTTATAATAAGTCATATTATTCCAACGGATATATTTTTTAAAAAAATATATTTTTCAAAACAATCAAATATTTACAACGGCCATATTTTTTTAACGATTATTGTTTTGCCATTCTAGTAGTGTAAAAAGATATTTTGGTATAAGCATAAGGGTACAAAATATAATTTATTTCTTTATAAATGGTCAAGAAAATCAAAAAAAAAAGATATATAAAATTAATACCCAATGAATAGTTTTTAGTCATTTTCTACTAGAAACTATTGCAAATATAAATTTGCAAGTTATTTTATCTAATCTAATGCGGACTACTTTTAATGTTTTCACTAGCTAAATTAATCACAAATGTGGTTTAGCTAGTTTGATGTGGATGCTCTAAAGTTGTTGCCAAATTTGGTAGGGAAAATGATTTTACCAAAGTTTGACAACTCTAGAAGATTGTTTCTGCTCTAGTATTGCCAAATTTAGACGCCAAATTTACACAAGAAAAATCCTAGATTTCTGAATTTGAACAAATAATAAAAATCGAACTAAAAAATGGATACTAAAAAATTACCTGATGGAAAATAGTGAGTTGTGTCATAATCTCAATACTAAATTACTTGTTTTACTCTTAATTGTTCATTTGTGAGCTATCAAATAGCTGGCCCGAAAACAGACACGACACAAGCACATTAATGGACCGAGCCGGACCACTTTTGGGGGGCACGGTTTAGATTTTCAATAATTTTTAGATTTTCGATATGTTTTTATCAAATAGGTGTGGAATGACACTTCATAATTAAATATAAGTACAACACAAAATACAAAAATAAATTGGCAAAATCAACACGACATGACCTATTTAACACCGCTATTCATTGTGTCTACTCACTATGTATGTACAAAACACCATTTACACTTGGACTGGAAGGGATAACACAACCCAAAACCAAACTTCTTCGTCCTCATCCAACAAATGTTGACATTTGCAAATTATTTTGTCATCGTGCACTGTTTTGTACCCTTTTTTTTTTCCGATTAAGACCATCGTTCTCTCATTCAGCCATCACGAGATACACTCGTACATGAATCGTACACGCATGGCTGGTAATCACATCTAATGAAATCATTTCCTTTTTCAAATTTTAAAATTTCTGTCCAAACACAATTTAGTGTTTGTTTAGAGTAATGATATTTTTTTTTTTTTTAAAAATCTGTTTTAGTTTTTAAGTTTTATTATTTTTAGTGAGCATTTTTACCGTTTGATCAAAATTTTATAATTTTTTGATTTTTGCTGATGAGAAGAACTCAAAAATATAAAAAATTATCTAATTTGAAAAAAAAATCTCTAAAGACAAAAAATATCTTTAGTGATTCTTTTTTAAATTAAATAAAAAAATGTTATATTTCTGAATTATATGAAAATTATTATATTTTTAAATTTCTCTAACCAAGTAGAACAAAAAAATTATAAAATTTTAATCAAACAGTGAAAAAAAAATAAATAAATATGATTTTTTTTAAATATTTTTTAATTTCTTTTGACGAGAGAAGTTTAAAAATATAAAATTTATTTTATCTTATTTAGGGAAAAATTCATTATGGACCAAAAACATTAATTTTCCTCAACTAATTAGCTAATTTTTTTCCTAAATTTGAAAGAATATTTTAAATTTTATAGATTTCTCTCGTCAAAAAAAACCGTAAAAGTATAATTTTGTTATCAAACAGTGTAAATAATTTATTAAGAACGAAAAAAATCAAAAAATCAACAATTAAAAATATATTTAAAAAAAAGTTAGGCCAAACTAGAATGAATTGATAAGAACATCTCCAATGATTTGCACCATTTTGGCGCAGTCATTTCCAAATTTTGACATGCCACAATGATATTTTATCATTGTTTTGGAAATATTATTATATTACTTCAAAGCTATTTTGATCGTAACTATTTTTTTTCCACTAATGGCTCATAATTTATAAAAGATCAATGGAAGATGGTGAGAAGGGGAGGTCAATAGATATTAGGGTTGTGTAATATCCGATTCACCCGTCAACCCAACCGACTCGAACAAATTAAATTTGAACCCGACTAAACTCGCTTACTTTACGGATGAATAACGGGTAGATTTTAACTAATCCGACCACATTCGGTTCGGGTGTCGGGTTATTCAACCGACCAACCCGATAAAATATTACACTTAAATCTATCATTTTATCCAAACCAACCCCAAACCAACCAAATTACACCCGACTCGACCATTTATTAAATTGGAATCAGGCTAAAACTTCTCCAACCCGACCAGCTCAATTCGGGTGTCGGGTGACCACAAACCCACCCTGAACCGATCCAACCCGTGAACAACCCTAATAGATATTGGACAATTGGGTTTGTTGTACAATTGGGTTTGATGCTAATCATGTGACAAATTTGGCAACGCTAAGAGCATTCAAATCAGTCTCGTTAAATTTGAATCAAATTATAATTTAAAATTTATATATTATATTTTAATTAATTAATTTTTTAATACTCTATCAATTTCTCTATTCCAATTCTATTTCAGTAGAATATTATTTTGTTAATATTTTTTTACTATTTATTGATTCTATGTTATAATTTTGTTTAAGGGTCATACTTTTAATACAGTTATATTGTTCCAACGAATGTATTTTTTTTTAAATATATTTGCCCTTCTAATAGTGTAAAAATATTTTTATAATTTATTTCTTTGTAAAGGGTCAAGAAAATAAAATTGAGATATATAAAAAAATAATAATAAATAAATACCCGTTTCTAGTCATTTTTTATTAAGAACTACTGCAAATGTAAATTCCTAAGTTATTTTACCTAAGCTAATGAGGACTCCTTTTAATGTTTTCATTGGTTAAATTAGCCACAAATGTGGTTTAACTAGTTTGATGTGATTGCTCTAAAGTTGATTGCTCTAAAGTTGCCAAATTTGGCAGAGAAAATAATTTTACCAAAGTTTGACAAACTTTTTTTCTCAATTATAGGAGCTTGTTTTTACGCTACTATTGCCAAATTTAGCAAAGAAAAATCATAAGATCCCTGAGTTTGAAAAAGAAGAAGTATTTCTCGAACTAAAAAATAGATGGTAAAAAATTACCTAACGGAAAATAGTGAGGTGTGTCATAATCTCAATACTAAATTACATGTTTTACTCTTAATTGTCCATGTGTGAGTTATCAAACAGCTGACCCGAAAACAAACACGGCACATTAAGAGTTGGCACGACACAAGCATAGTGATGGACTGAGCCAAATCACTTTTTTGGGGCACGAAAAATAATTCGGCACAATAAATTTATGTGAACAAATCTTAAATAATTTTAAATTTTTGATAAACTTTTATCAAATAAGTGTTGAATGGCGCCATAATTAAAAATAAGCACGATATAAAACAAAAAAATAAACTAGCCGAACGGGCACAACACCTTGTGACATGATTCATTTGACACATCTATTCATGTGTCTACTCACCATGTATGTCCAAACACCATTTACACTTGGACTGGAAGCAGTGGCGGACCTAGAAATTTTTTTCAGGGTGAACGAAAAATTTTCATCAATAAGATCAGTGACGGAGTCAGAAAAAAATTTTAGGAGGCAAATTGAATTATTTTTTAAGGGGAGCATTTATAATTTTTAAAGGGGCAAATTATAAAAAAATTCTTAAACTATAGGTAAAAAAAAAATTGGAGGGGGACAGCTGCCTCCTCTGGTCACCATGTGAGTCCGCAACTGAATAAAATAAAAAATTCTAAAA
>BRYE01000008.1:16689261-16691761 GCA_030159115.1 Actinidia arguta var. hypoleuca
AACACCGTTTTGTTGTAGAGTCTGTGTGCATGATATTTCATGAATAAGTTCATGATGTTAAAAATAGTCATGAAGTCGTTGATTTACATATTCGCCACCATTAGTGGATATGAGAATCTAAATCTTAGCTGAGAATTGAGTTTGAACAATTGCACTGAAGGACTGAAACACATTCAGTACTTCATCTTTATGTTTGAGCAAGTAGAGCCATGTCATGCGAGTACAATCATCTACAAATATCACAAACTAGCAAATACCAGACATAGTATAAATAGGAGAAGAACCCCACACATTTGAGTTCATTCCACTAGTTATATTATGTGATAACTTTCATTTCCTTTTGTTTTCAAACTCGACTTTTATTAATGATCTTTCTTAACTTGACAGACAACACATTTTTATCAAGTTTAGAGAAGGGATAAAAATGTGTGTTGCCTATCAAGTTTAGAAAGAGGGGTTAATTATAGAGAGAGAGAGAGAGAGAGAGAGAGAGAGAGAGGGGAGGGGTTTAATTAGAGAGAGAAAGGGACTTTGGTAAATACGGAAAGAATTATAATAGTTTTTATTTTTATTTTTTTGAAAAAAATATTTATATATAGGATGTTGGATATTTATTAACTTGATATAGAAGGGGGGTTTGGTATATTTTGAATTATAGAATATTAAATTAAGTTTTAAAAATGGATAAGACTTATTCATATCAAAAGAAAAACTCTTAAAAAATTAAATTATTGGTCGAGTAAAAATATTTGTTTGTCTCTGGTGAATTTTTTTTAAATTAGATTTAAAATTTTATATTTTTACTTCTCACGTAAAAAATCTGAAAAATGAACCAGTTAAAAAATCTTAAACCGAATCAGCTAAAAAATCTAAAAAATGTAAAGCATGTGCATCTTTCAAACTTATTTGAGATAGGACAAAAGATTGCGTGTTTTGTTTGTGATATACTTGCACAAGGAAAATTGAGAAAAGTAACGTTACATCATTCAACATACATGTTTATTACATAGCTGTAATAAGCACAGAGTCACTTATAAAAATAAAAAGGGGGAAAAATACAAAAAAAAAAAAGCCTTTTGATTTCAGTAACAGATAAAATTTTATAATTTTAATTATAATAAATTAAATATTAGAATTTTGATCTTATCACAATTAAAAACATCTGTTGATTCTGTCAATAGAATTGACATAATCAATTAATTTTTTATAAAAAAAAAAAATATGAAAGCGACATCTTTCAAAGTTATCAATATTCAAAAGTCTTAATAGATATAATTAAGGTTTATTTTCAAGTTAAAATGGTGAATTATTTTTAAGTTAAATATTCAATTTACTTTTTAAAGTTTTACTTGAAAATGAGTCCCTAATTGCATATATTAAAGGATAATAACATTAAAAGACGTTATTTTCTCTATTTTTGGCAAGAGTTAATTGGTTTTGCCAACTCAAATGAAGAAAAATTTTAATTATGATCAAATCAAAATTTTACGATTTAAATTATTACAACTAAAATTATAGAGTTTAATTTGCTACTGAAGTCAAATCCTGAAGCTTTTTTTGAACTTTAAAACAACCCGAGTCTGCTCCACTCCTCTCCCCCAACCAAAAAAAAGTAAATTACTCAAAAGTAATTCAAGTTGATTAGACTTCGATTGTTATACAATCATATAATATTTTTTAGTAGAAAGAACAATTTATTTATAAAATCATATTTGTCTCCAATTATTTGAAGATAAATATTATATAGTTAAATAGCTATTGTGATATGATCAATCTAATTTATTTATTTTTCATAAATAATCTTAGGCCTATTTTGAACTAGCTAATTAAGGTTTATTTTTTAATTTTTTTATCTTTATCTTCTTTTCTTTTCTTTTTTACTGTTTTATTATAATTTTTTATTTTCTAGTTACTCTTGACAAGAGTAGTTTGAAAATGTAAAAATATTTAATCTAATTTTAAAAAAAAAACTATTAAAGATATATATATATATATATATATATATATATATATATTCACTTGAAAAATAAGTTTTTTTGTCTTTAGGAAAGCTTTTTTTAAAAAAGAATTGATTAAATTTTATATCTTTAGATTTTTTTGTTAAGAAAACAAGAAGATATAAATTATTATTAAATAATTAAAAAATCACTAAAAATTAAAAAAAAAACAAAATCAAAACAAAAAACCTGGAACTTACCAAGATGGCACAACCACCACCATTGGATATGATTTAAAGAAAGGGAAAACTTCACCTACACCCCCTGAGGTTTGATATATTGACACTTAGATTTGGTACCTTTCAAAAATAGACAAGTAGACTCCCTGAAGTTTGGTGTATCGGCAATTAGACTCCCGCCTTTAGTTCCGTCAGTATATTCCGTCAGTTGACCACTTTGATCGAAGAAAATGTCATAAATACTCTTGAAAATTTATCTCTCTCTCTCTCGGATTTTTTTTTTTCAGTTTTGTATTTTTTTTTTTCAGTTTTGTTTCTTTTTTT
>BRYE01000008.1:16736761-16739261 GCA_030159115.1 Actinidia arguta var. hypoleuca
AAAACACAAGAATTACCATAGACGCAAAGGGCTTCCATCAAAGTAATATTAGAATAATAAAAAGCATCCACTAAGAATCATGGATAACATAAATATAAATATATCTCAAATGAAAACTTGAAATCTCAAGATTACCTTGGAAGTCTTTAATTAGACATTAGCTACGCCCGTAAAAGCTTCGGTCCATTATCCGACATGAATTCATTAGAGGCATTCCAACTCTTCACCATCTCAAGAACTGAAGGGATTCATTACCTTACAACTACACTACAGAAAAACCCAAACCCAAGGAATCAAAAAACAAAGAAGAAAAACATGGATCACGTACAACTACATACAAATGCACACACAAACGAAACCTAAAATTACACTAATAAGAAGCGTAGGATTATCCTTAGTGCATTATCATTAATAACATAATATATTCAAAATATAAAATCTGAGAATCCCAACTTGCCGTCCGTCGTTTGAACTATTTCGTTCAGCTCCAAGTTTCCGCTATCCGAGTTCAGATCTAGCAAAAATAAGGCCTCCTATGGGGAGGTGACAAAGCGTCGTAGAGAGAGAGAATGGACAGGGCAAAGGTATAATGCATTTTGTGGATTGCAGTGTGAAACCTAGGGTTTTTTCTTTGCCATTTTGTTTCCTTTTTAGTTTTTCCAGAGCAAAAGAGGAGCGGGTTGTTAGCGCAAAAGGCAACCCAAGAGGGGGTGAATTGGGTTTTTCAAAACTAATTTGCAATTATGATTAATTAAAATTAATCTAATCAATGTAACAGTAAATGAAGCTATATGCAATGCAAGTATAAAGTAAAAGCAAAGCACAAGAAAGCACATCAAGATTTACCGAGGTTCAACCACAACTTGTGGTCTACGTCCTCCCCAAGATCTCCTCGAAGTCTTCTTTTACTATGCAATTAACAATTATAAAGTAGGAGCTAATTTATCAAGTGCTCAGCTCACTTTTACACAAGAACTTCTCCCAAGTGATTTTGTCCAAGACCCACTTCAAGTTACAAGTATTTTGTTTACACAAGATAACATTCTAACTCTTAAATACAAGTGTATGAAGTTATACAAGTGAAAAACGAACTCTCTATCAAGAGTAAATGTGAGTGAAATGACTCAACTCTTGAAGACAAAAAAAATAATGTAATATTTTGCTCTTTAATGATGAATCAATGTATAAGCTTGTGTCTTCTTATCCATAAATACATTTGGAGATTTGTATATAATGACTTAGAGTAAATTTGCCCGTTGGTGGTAGTTGGGCCTCATTAAATGCGAGTTCAGACTGCTCTGCATTCAAAAAAATAGCCATTATGTTTCAACATCTTGAATCATGTGTCGACACCTTTTGCGATATCTGAGGTTTTTGGGTTTCATGTGTTGACACTTCAAGAACATGTGTCGACACTTTAATCCTTCATTTTTCAGTTCTTATACATTGTCTCCATGTGTCGACACTTCAATTTCATGTGTTGACTCTTGATGTCAGTTTATCAAACTTTGTCATCTATTCACATGTGTTGATACATCAGTATCATATGTCGACTCCTGGTCATTAATTTTCAAAAATTTGATCTCTATCTCTATGTGTCGACACCTCAATGTCATGTGTTGACACTTCAATTCCATGTATCAACTCCTTAAAATCATGTGTCGACACCTTCAAGTCCAGAATTAATTCTTTGGACACTCTGTTCATGTGTCGACTCTTTAAAGTCATGTGTCAACACCAAAACATACTTCCTTTTTTTTCTTGACCATTTTAGCATCAATCAATTTAAGGATTTCAAGAGGTCTTTTCTTTCATTTTGGATTGTTATACTACTTTTCAAATCATAATCCATTTTGGATTGTTATGATTTGAAAGGACATTTTGGATTGTTTTGGACTAATTCTAAGGTTATAATGACGTGTTACGTAAGGTGGTGATTAGTAGTGATAATGAGCGTGTTTAAAAATGATCAACGGTGAAACATTGTTCGATCACCTTAAAATTTTAATAGCTTACAAAAAATAGAATTTAATTAGAACTCATCAGATTGGATTCATTATTATCGATGATAACATTTTACTCTTGTTAGGTTTCGAAGCGGAGCCAAAAGAGAATACAATTACTCTACATAGAGAATAGCATGTGGTAAAATGGTGGGCACCGAGGTGGGTGTACTAACTCATAGTTGATGTTGAACATGTATTATTGGGATATTGTGATTATAACGAACATTTAATGGGCCTTTGTGACAATACATATATATTTCATGGGCCTTTCGGCGATACATTTATATTTCTTGGGCCTTCATGACAATACATTTGCATTTTATGGGCTTTCGTGGCGATACATTTATATTTCATGGGCCTTCGGGTGATACATTTCATGGGCCTTTGTGGCAATACATATACATTTCATAAGCCTTTGCGGCGATGCATTACATGGTCTTATGGGACTATACATTGCCTTTGTGGCATAACATACATGGCATTTATGGCGATAC
>BRYE01000008.1:16769261-16776761 GCA_030159115.1 Actinidia arguta var. hypoleuca
CAGAAAGCCTTCTTAAATTGCTGTAACCAAATATGAGATCCCTATTTTGAGATCTCACACATGAGATTCCTACTCGGAAAACCTTCTTCACAAATGCTATAGTCAGACCTAAGATTCTTATTCTGAGAGCCTTTCCATATATGCTAGTAGCCAAATATGAGATCCCTACTTATAAAGCCTTCTCACATATGGCGGATGTCCGAATTTGTGTATTTTGATCCATATCAGTTTTGGTGGACTTTGTTTTGGTACTTCAGAAGAGGATGATATGGCACAATAGTCATCATGGTGGTTCACCCCCACAATGGGCAGAGGGGGTAAAGATTGTTCACCATGATGACTATTGTGCCATATCATCCTCTTCTGAAGTACCAAAACAAAGTCCACCAAAACTGATATGGATCAAAATACACAAATTCGGACCTCGCAAATAGATCTAGAATGTAGGAAAACTTTGGGGTAGACTAAACTAAAATTTTTAAAAAGTTTAGGAATCAAACTATAATTATCAAAACATTAGGGACCAACTATAATTACACACTTTTGGGATCAAATTATAATTTTTTCAAAAATCAGAAACTAAAAAATAAGATTTTCAAACTCTAGGGATTGATATGTAATCTCTCCAAACTAAGGGAATATTCCGTTTGCTGACCAGACGTTGACTGAGCACTAATGAGGTCCGTGGATTGTGGGGTGCGCGTGAACCAGATATGCGTGGGCACATGGGTAAGTGAAGCCCACTCGTCGTCAACCTCTAGCAGCTGATCCATGCGCCAAAACTCAGGTGGCGTGTTAGGGCGCGTGTACTCGGTTTGGGTCACTGTTTTAACCAAGAGATTAGTCTCTTCGAGACAAACACATTGTTGTTCTCATAAAATATTTTTGAACACATGCAAAAAAACGAGACTCCATCTGGGCTTTGATACCAATTATTGTGCCAAAAAATGAACAAAAATCACACACTTACAGAAACACTTACGCACACAGAGACGGATATTTTACAAGGTTCAACAACTCGCCTAAATATAAAGAAAGATTTACAGATTACAAGTTTCTCACTCTCTTATATTCTCACTTTACTCTCACTTTTTCATTGATGGTTTGGTGGTAGCAGAGCAGTCATCACCTCCTTCACACTCTTTTTGCCTCACTCTACATCTCTTCTCTTCCCTCCTTTCTTTTTTTCTATATCATCCTACTGCTTATACATGAGGTATATATAGGCCTAGAATTACACATATTTTTTAGAGCCATTAACTCAAAAAATTCAAGTCTTCCTTGGGAGCTCAAAAGCTCCATTGGGAGGGACCAAGCAGCAGATATGGGAAATAATGGTAAATCCTTTGAACCTAAACTTGAAGTTAAAGCCAAAATCCAACAAATATACCTCTTGTAATGAAATCTTTAAAATTTTGGATTAATTAATCATGTAGTTGTTTTTGTTTCTTCACGGAAGGTGGGGTGTCGTGAAGTCCATTTACTGAAATTTTTATGGTCCCTATGTGAAGTGCATTTTAGAAAGCGAAATTTGAATTGAATTACACTTGAATTGCCGGGGTGGTAAGTAGTAGTGATCGTTGATTTACGTTGAGGTCAAATATTGTTGGGTAGACATAGGCAATTCGCTAGTAGATTGAATATAGAGTGGAAATTGGGAAGGAGTTTACGATGTTTGGACACATGGTTTGATTGAAATAAGAAAAAGATTCAAAAGTAAGAGAAAGGAATAGAAGTTTTATAAGGAATTGTGTTCTTCTGTATTTGCGACATCCTTCACCTTTATTTTTGCGAGTAAAAGATGAGTGTGGCATAATTTTTAATGTCAAGATATCTTCTATATCGTTATTACTTTCATCTAATGTGTACATGATCCTTCCAATGCCAACATAATAGCTTTTGTTGTAGTTAGGGTTGAAGAATCTAATGAAAGTATGATCAATGAAAGTTGGGGCTCCTTCATACTTTGATGGCAAAACCTTGCTTGGTTAGGTTTTCATGAGTTTGAATTTAAAACCTAGATGCAATCCTCATTTGTCCAAGCACCGAGCCCAGGGGGTCCTAACGCAAAGTGCGAGACTATTTGCCGACTTGCTCAAGCACGAGTTTGAGATGTCCTAATGCATTGCGAGACTATTCGCTGACCTGCTCAAGCATGAGCTTGAGATGTCTTAAAGTTTTTAGTTTTGAAGAAAAACATCATCTATGCTATCATATGAAGAACAACAGAATTTCGCTAAGGCATGTGCAGAACTTGTTCACCGAGTTGCTTGATCACTGAGCTCAGGAGTATGCAGATCAATCTCAAGACAAGTCAAGAAAAGCATTTCCTACGCTATGCCATGCAAACATCTAACTTTTGCTAAGGCATGTGCACGACTTAATCTTCGAGCTACCTGAGTACCGAGATCAGGGTTGTCCTAAACATTCATAAGGCAATGCAGAACAAATATACGCCAAGGCATTCACAAGTTACCCGAGCATCGAGTTTGGGGTGTTCTAAAGTATTCAACATGCAAAAGTAGAGGTAAACCGAGATGGGGTAAGAAAAAACTTTTATGCATACAAATTTTACAGAACTGGGTTCAAAAGCTGTCAAAAAAAAAAAATAATATTTACAAAATTCAAACAAAGGATCATCCCTCTTGTAATGCAGTCAAACACTTTACACTTCCGGACATCCCTCTTCTCGGGCTGCCTCTACCCTTGTTCCTAGCTCCTTCTCCGCCTTTACATTCTCCACCTTTGTCCTGCCATCTTCAGGTTCCTCCTCTTCCGGTTGGTTGGCATATTCTTCCTTGCGGGAAGTGCCCACATCATGAACCTTCCCCTAGTCATTTTTTGACACGGGGAGGAGTGTGAGCTCGGCACCACTGGAGCTAGTGGTGTAGCAGCTGGAGCAGGAACTGGGGCCTTGGACTTTGTCTTGGCTGGTTCGCCTGGGAGCTTGAAGAATTTGGGAGGCATCTCTAATTCGGAATTTGAATATGCACCTTCTATATCGGATTTTCACAAAAAAACTTTAATTTTTCAAAATTTGGGAAATATCTGTAATATCCTGAAAAATTGGTAAAACCCTGTAATATTTGAAAATCTGGATAAATCTATAATTTTCTGCAATAAAGATCTGGATCAATATGTAAATTACTAAAACAATATGGGGAAAATCTATAATTGCATTAAAGTTCTAGTTTAAAACTGTATTTACCACTGGTTTACATATAAGTTTCTAAAATCGTATCTAAAACAACTTTCTATTTCTGCTTCTAGTTTTTTTTTCCAAAAACAAGCTGCACACCACAACGCATAAACAGAAACTGAAACCAATAAACAGTTTAGTTAAAAACTAGAACTTCGAACAATAGAATTCTGTACAAAAACCAAAACATTTTTTTCTTTTTAAATTGAAATCAGAAAACAAAACAGTTTAACAAAAATTGTATATATAGATATAGATATTTATACTGAAATAGGAATCCATATTCTAAAAATGCAAGCCAGAATTAAAACCAAATTATGTAAAACAGAATTAAACCTGATAATACAAATAGTTTTAAAACCAGAATTAAAATCTGCTTTGAAAAAAAAAACATTATTGTTTCTGTTAAAAAATTCAAAAAATCTGAAAGTAATCTATCCAAGAAATTTTGGAAACACAAATATGTAATTAAAACAACTTTTTCTTTTCAGAAAATTTCAGCTATTGAAACAGAATATAACCGGTTATAAATTTGTTCTTAAAAAAACCGAATAATAATTTTGTTTTGTTTTTCGTAAGTCAATCAACTTAAGCTAGTTCAACTATCTCACTTTAAGGAACAATATCTCATTTATCCCTGATCGGTTTTGAACATTAATTATATTGTTTCATAATAAAATGATAAATCGAATCCTCATCTTTTTGACATCAAAGTAAGATGAAACTCATGTTTCAAAATCGGTTTTTCCAAAAATCTCCTCCACATATTTCTCTTTTGTTTTTCAAGTAAGAAAACCTCAAAACACTCTCATCTTTCTTTATTAATAATTTTATTTTTAATTGATTCATTGCATATAATGTGATACAAGAAGAGATGATACGTGAAGTTTTATTTGACTCAATGTTGGAAGTATTATTAATTTAGATCCATTTCCACACCATAAAAAAATGGCTCCAAAGAATGAGTGTTGGTGGATCTGAGGCTCAACCGTATGCGTTGCACTGCTTCAGTAGTAAGAATAACTGTTCTGTTTCAAGCTCTAAGACGTTGTCTACGTGTGTGTTTTTCTTTCGAGAATATATACATGGTAACTCTCTAACTAGTTAGATGAACTTGAAGGAAACGAGTCATAAGATATGGTTTTAATAACTTCTTATCATAGAAAATTTTACCTCATAATCTATTGGAGTACTGTTTCTACATATTTTGTACATAGTTGACCCACTAAAAAAATAGTGAAATAGTGGACGTGGCATTACTCAAAGTAAAGCTAAATATGAAGAAAAGAGAGAGAAATATGATGAGTAATAATGAAAAAAACTTTTTTTTTTTTAATAAAAATATAATATCAATTGAGGGTAAAGGAGTAAATTTATAATTTCCGTTCACCAAACAATATTGGATCTTCTAACACGCCCCTAACTTTTTCTTCACACATCGTATACGCTAGGAAAATACACTTGTACCTTTATACAGAATTGGGTGTAGATAGAAAATTTATAGGATTATTTGGAAGCTTCAAAACCATTTTGACAAGGGAGTACAGTGTAAATACAAAACTTATAAACGAGGTTGTGTGTCTACATCCCAGAGGAGGTTTGCGTAATATGTAAAAGAGGACAAAGCATGCACATCAGGCAAAGAAGCCCTGGAATATAGCTAAAGCGTGCGTACTACGCCACACACGTTATGTGACAGTGGAGTTGCTTGTACAGCTAATACGAGCTCCCCTCGTTCCAAGCACACGACATCTCTCTCTATCTGCTCAAGCTTCCGATATTTTTAGGGTATCGTTTCCATCTTCAATTACTCTCTCTATATGTATATGTACGAGGATAAAATATCAAAGTACCAATTCTAATTGAGTTAGGACGAGCACCACCGTCGGATTGTCATAGCAAACTCGTCGGGAATCCCAACGGCATGTTAGAGGGTATCTTGGATGGCAAAGTTTCCTTTGACGCCTGTACGCTTGCATTCAAACGCCGGTGATGTGATGGGATAACTACCAACCATACTTTAGAGGCATGATCGAGTCAGTCGCCTTCTCACTGACATAGCAGTTGGCGCACACAGGCATGCGCTGAGCTGCAATTTGTCCACTGACATGGCAGTCGGCGCGTCCAAACACATGGTGACTTGCACTATAAAAGGCTAGGCCCTTTCTCTCTCAAAGGTACGCAAATTCAGCTATTTCAAGCTATATATTCTCCCTCTCTCTCCAAATACACTTCCGATCACTAACTAGACTGTTAGAGACCCATTGTGGGACAACTCTGATGGCCTTTCTCACTGTTCTTGTTTTGTAGATCAGACCAGCAACCTTCAGACACTGTCAACCGCTAACCAGCCACCGCAGATGTGTATCTTTCTTCCACTCTAGCACCCACATCCCATAATTGGCACGAGTAAAAAATCGACCATAGACATCTGCAAAACAATGATTCTTATGACATCTAAGAGTACGAATGACGGTAGAGGCAATCGCGAAGCCAGAAGGGAGTACCCTCTCGTGCCCCAAACACCTGGTGAGGGAGGGAATAAGCTATTGGTCGATGCTCAAAGGGTGTCCAAAGGCCCCTCCGGGAAAAGGCCAGGTCAGTCACTCCTTGATGGGAAAGAAGACAGTAGAGACGATACCATAAGGCGTTTAGAAGCCGAAATGGTAGAGTTGAGACAAGTCTTAGTGGCCAATAAGGGCAATCAAATGTGGAAATGTGCCTTCCACAAGGAAAAAGGGCACATAACAGAAAATTGCAAGGCCTTGAAGATTTTCCTGGATCAACTTATTCAGGCCAGGCAACTGAAAGAGTTCATTGATTAGAAAAAGACAAAGGCAGAGGCAGCCGAGGTTAATCCTGATCCTAGGTTTGACGGAAGTGGGGATGAATCTGATGATGCTTCAGAGGAAGAACTGCCCTTTGGGATTATCCACATGATTGGAGGACCAAACCACCCCGATCTTGAGAATAGGATCCGTGGGAAAATCCGCATTATTAGGCAAATACACAAGGTATTCTCGATCCGACCAACGGCAAGAAAGCCAAGCAGCGATTGTCTGACCTAGGAAACATCACATTTACCAAGGTTGATCTGGAGCCCCCCACAACAATCCATTGGTCATCCAACTGCGAGTCCATGGTTACGATGTCAAAAGAATCTTAGTGCACTCTGGCAGTTCGATTGAGTTGATATGTTATAATATTTTTAAATAACTTGGACTGTCTCAGGTTGATATAAAGCCAGTCCGAGCTTCGTTAGTCAGGTTTGATGCTTAAGCTCACTGGCCCTTGGGAACTATAATACTCAAAGTTCGAGTTGGTTCCCAATAGATGGAGATTGAGTTCATGGTTGTTGACCCCCTCCCCCTATAATGCAATCGTCGGTAGAAATTGGCTACATAGGGTAAAGGGAGTTGCTTCCACACTACACCAGGTCATCAAATTCGCCGCTCTCAAGGGCGATGAGGCTTTTCATGGAGACCAAGTGGCAACCAAACAGTGTTACCTTGCAACGGTAATCACCAAGGCATCCATGGGATAGGTGTAACTTGCTGGGGTTGCTATCATTGAAACATGTGTAATTCCTCTCATTGTACATACTTTATATCAAATTTATCTAATTCCAAAAATATTGCAAATTAATACATCAAACTTCTTTGTTCTACTAGTTTACTTGTAGAAAAGGTATAATTGCTTTGGATTATGCAAACAAAGTCTGATCATTTTAAAAGTTTGATTTACAATTGTTTAAAGTTTGAAAAATGTGCTCACCTCGGTCCCAATGAGTTGCATACTTTGATGCTAAAACTTTACTCTCAAAAATTTTTCAAAGTACAAAATTTGTGTAAATTTAAACCGAGATGCAATCCTTATTTTGCCTAAGCACCGAGCTCTGGTGATCCTAACGCAAGCGTGAGCCTGAGCCTATTCGCCGACCTACTCAAGCATGAGCTTGAGATGTTCTAAAGCAAACGCGAGATTATTCAGGACTTGCTCAAGCACGAGCTTGAGATGTCCTAAAGCTATCGTGAGACTATTCACCGAACCGCTCAAACATGAGCTTGAGATGTCCTAAAGATTCACAAAGCAAGTTTAGAGAAAAGTTACACCTACATTATGGCATGCATATAATATATTTTTGCTAAGGCATGTGTAGAACTTACTCAAACGAGTTGAGACAAGATTGAAGAAAAGTTAGATCTATGTTATGGCATGCAAACAACAGATTTTTGCTAAAGCATGCTCATGACTTGGTCTTAGAGCTTCCTGAGCACCGAGCTCAGGATTATCATGATCAT
>BRYE01000008.1:16784261-16794261 GCA_030159115.1 Actinidia arguta var. hypoleuca
GCATCGATTTTATGGGACCATTTCCTAGTTCTTTTGGGTATCTTTACATCTTAGTGGCCGTTGATTATGTTTCAAAGTGGGTAGAGGCTATCCCTGCACGGACCAATGACCATCACGTTGTGGTCAAATTCTTGAAAGAATATGTTTTCTCCCGATTTGGTATGTCTCGAGCCATCATAAGTGATGGTGGCTCCCATTTTTGTAATAAACCAATGGGGGTACTCATGAGAAAATATGGCATTGTTCATAAGGTAGGTTTGCCTTACCATCCTCAAACTCAAGGTCAAGTCGAATTGGCCAATCGAGAGATAAAGACCATTTTAGAAAAGACTGTTAATCCATCTAGAAAAGACTGGTCTATGCGTTTAATTGATGCTTTGTGGGCCTATCGAACGGCTTACAAAACTATTCTCGGTGCTTCCCCGTATCGTCTTGTGTATGGAAAAGCATGTCACCTCCCGATTGAGATTGAGCACAAGGCATATTGAGCGATTCGAAAATATAATGAGGGGTTGAGTGAAGCTGAAAACAATCGTAAGTTGCAATTGAATGAACTTGACGAAATACGAAATGATGCGTATGAAAATGCAAAAATTTCAAAGGCTAAAATGAAAGTCCATCATGACCAACACATTCAACGTAAAAACTTTTATGTTGGTCAAAAGGTTTTACTTTACAACTCCCGGTTACATCTCTTTTCGGGAAAGTTGAGGAGTAAATGGTCGGGTCCCTATCTGATTAAGGAAATTTTTTCCTATGGGGCCATTGAAGTGCAAAATCCAAAGAATGACACACCTTTTAAAGTTAACGGGCAAAGGTTAAAGCCATATTTTGAGCACTTTCGAGGCGAAGTGGATTGTGTGGATCTCATTGATCCACCAAAGTTGGTATAAAGATAAGAAGAAAATCAATTTTTTGTTATCCCCGCCCATTTAGGTTTCTGTCCTTAATTTTCATGTCAATTTTGTCGCTTTGAGGACAAAGCAATCTCTAAGTTGGGGGTAAGGTGTAATTTAGTTTTTAATTTTGTTAATAGCATATTTGTCATTTTAATTGAACTTTGTTAGATTTTGGTTTAATTAGTGGTTGAAAAGCATTTTTGAATCGGAAGAATGTTTAAGCTTGATTATATGTTTGTATCCGGGACTGTATTTATGTACAACTACATAATCAAAAAAAAAAAAAAAAAAGCTGAACTACCGTGCAATCATAAAATCTTGACAGGAAGAGTGGAGATTTAATTTCCGAATCTGAAATTTTGAGCTTTTCCTTTTGTTTTGGCAACGTGATTTTGAAACAAGGGCATAACAGATGATAATTGATCTTAATTCTATTCATTTTTGTGATTTATGGCACCTAGAGAATGATACAATGGCATTCATTTTGTAATAAGACCACAAATTCTGAGTCTAAATTCCTTGATCCATTTTTGAGCTTATACACTGAAAACCGTCATTCTAAAGCTTAGAAGCCAAGTCGAGGGATGACCAATGGGCTAAAATGGTGGGAGTGTTTACAAATTCTAAAGTGATGTTTGGGGGAATAGAATTTTGATGAAAACAAGCTTGAGAGAATAAAGAATAAAGTTATTTTTTTGAGTTTAGGAAGATTTGAACCGGTTCATCTAAAACTGTTGTACCGGTTCACCAAGAACAGAGGGATCAGAAAATTTTTGAACCGGTACAGAAAGAATATTTGAACCGGTACGAAGTCACAGATTTGGAGTTACTTTAAAACCAAACCCTAAACACTTTATGTTGCAGCCGCCAAAAAGCTTTCTCTCTTTCTCTCTCTCTCTCTCTCTCTCTCTATATATATATATAAATCACCCTCCCACCTCCGATTAATACCTCCATTGGTTGCAAGAAAGCTCTATCTCTGTCTCTCATTCCTCAAACAAGAAGTTGTTTAGGAAAAGGGAAATCCTCATTGTTGCCATTGAAGCTTCGAAATAGGTAAACCTAGAGCTAACCTATTTCCTTTATGAGAAGTTGTACTATTTTATCTTGCCCTGTTTCACGCATTACACTCCAACCTTTGAAAAATGGCCCGATTTTTGGTTGAATCCAATGTCATTTCTTCAAATTCGTGGTGGAGTTCTCTGTTGGCTATGTGTCTATTAGTCATTGTGTTTTATATGGTGACAAAAAGGGCTGCAAATAAGAGAGCAACGGGTAGTGGTGAAGGGACCTCCAGGGCAGAAGGAAATTTAGAATCAGAAGAGGATGAACCCCAGGAAGTGAAATACAGGAAGGCCCAAGCTAAAAAGGAACAAGAAGCATGGCATGCTTCTATGCTCTTGAGGGGCGTAACTTGTGAAAGACAGGTTTTGAGAGAGCAAATAGACAATCCGGGGGTTATTAGACTCATATCTGACAGGGGGCTAAGTTTTTTCTTTGGAAAAATAGAGGGATATTATCGATCAGTGGTGATAGAATTTTATAAATACATGAAAATTTCAAGTTCGGGAGGCAAAATCACGAGTAGGGTGAGAGGTATAAATGTGGTTGTAACACCGAACATCATTGCCACCTACCTTAGTTATATACGACCTGCAGCAAGAAATGTCCAATACCCCAGTGATGATTTTCCATCTCTATCTGATGTGCAATATGCTGATGTCATTTATGAGAATCCGGATGAGTTTGTAGTAGGAGAAAGATTTAGATTGGAAAAATTCAAGGCTGAGTACAAGTTGATGACCAAGGTCATCCATTACAACTTATCTCCGCGAGTTTCAGAAAAATTGCTTAAGCTATCTGAAGCTGAATTTTTGTATGTAATGATGAATTCAGCTATTGTTGTTGATTTTGCCCAATTCATTTGGAATGAGATGGCAGCATTTAAGGAACACTCTCCGAAGAATGCAAATTTACCTTTTGTAGCAATGGTGACCTCGTTGTGTGCATCAGCTGGAGTTCCTTTTTGGGTTGAGAAGATTGCTAAGCCGCCAGTGGGTCCAATTACTCTTGGCTCAGTCAACAAGAGCAGAGCCATGTCTCGTGCCTCAACCACGGAATCTACCCCCATCTCTGTTAATCCAATCCCCGCAAAGCAGCCAAAGTCAAAAAGCATAACTTGGAAAGAAAAAATTGAGGAATTATTGAATAAAATCCTTTGCCGCCAAGATGACATTATTCGAGAACAGAAAGTTTTGAAAAGTCAGCTGACTTATTGTGTGACGGAAGTTGAGAAATACACTGGCACAACTTATGTGGAGCCGGTTGTTGAAGAAAATGAAGAGGATGAGGACAATGAGGAAGAGGAAGAGGAAGACTCGGAGTAGGTCAGGACTTATGGGGCATATAGTAGTAATAGTTTGTCGTTAGTTTCTTTTTCTATTGTCAATAGTTTTAGTAGTTCGATGGGTTGGGTGACAACAATTTTGGGTAGAAAACCACACCACAGTATAAGCTGTCATTCCATTTCGGTCTATCCCATTTTTTTTTTGTTACCAATGTCAATACAAGCTTCAAAGTCCATGTTAACTCTATTAATGCCATCAGTCATGAATTGAATTGAATAGTGTCTTTTATAACTTGTGTATACTTATCTTTTTGACATGCTTGTGGGGTTTGAGCTTCGATTTTTTTTTTATCGTGAGCAATACTACCACGTGATAAATGAAGTTGAAACTCAATCGGGAAAGATGGATTGAGCGCATGGTACTTTCGGCTACTTTCAAATGGTAAATCGTGTGGTTGTTATTAAACAGGTCTCAAGCATATCGTAATGTTAAAACCATTGATCAAGTCAGAATTTAATTTTGGGAGAGATTTGCTAGGGACTAGCAAAACTTAAGTTGGGGGGTGTGATTGACACAAAATATTGCATTTTATTCATCATATACCCTCACACTTTAGCAATTTGGCACATATGTTTTGTACTTTTTAATCATTTTTCTTGTGCAAGTGGTCTTAAAAGGGTTTTGCAGTAAAAAAAAAGGAGCATTAAAGAGATCGGAATAGATAAAAAGGTTTCTAGTTGAATCTGTACCGGTTCACCTCAAAAATCTGTACCGGTTCATCAAGATCAGAAAGCTTCCAGTTGAATCTGTACCGGTTCACCTAAAAAATCTGTACCGGTTCATCAAGATCAGAAAGCTTCCAGTTGAATCTGTACCGGTTCACCTCAAAAATCTGTACCGGTTCATCAAGATCAAAAAGCTTCCAGTTAAATCTGTACCGGTTCATTTTAAAAATCTGTACCGGTTCAGATGAAACAGATGTGGTCAACACAGCGCGACAAAATCAAAAATGGCAAGAAATCTACTTTCTATATCTCACACTCTCCCACATAACTTTATCGCATGTCTCTATCCTATATCACACACTCTCCCACATAACTTTATCCCATGTCTCTATCTTATATCTCACAATCTCCCACATAACTTTATCCCATATCTCTATCCCACATCATAAAAAGGGGGGAAAAATTATTTTAGGGAGAGAGACTTTTTCCATGAAAAGAAAAGACCAGGTTGGCTGAAGAAAAAAAAGAAGAAGAATATCTCTCTATCTTTCTTGTTTTTTTTAAAGTTCCCTATTTTGTAAGTTTTTCTCTTTTCTAGTTGTAATCAAGTGTAATCAAAGTTTATGATAAGTTTTCATTTTTCCTTGCATTAAAAGTGAAAGAAAGGGCAATACATGTGTCTCACACTCTTTTCTAGTTTTTCTCTATCTTCCTCATTTAGATCTGCCACATCCCAAGGCAGTATGATAGTCTTCACTAAGGCAATGCATGTGTCGTGCTCCTGAGCTGTGTGAATTGCCGTCCAAGCTCTCCAACTGATAGAACTAAAGCCCAAGGCTTAAGGCCTACTACGGGAGTTGATGAAGATGTACCCACAGAGCTAACCCCCACCCCGTGTTGTCATTTGAGGGAGGTGGCCACGTTGGTATCCTGCCCCTTTTCTTTTAGGGAAAGTGGGGAGGAGCGCGAGTTTGGCGCCACTAGAGCAAGAGCTTGGGCCTTGCATTTATTTTGAACTAGATCATTGGGACCATCGAACTTTATCAACATCGGAGGCATCTCTACCAAGGAGTTAGAATCCGCTCCTTCACCACCAACGAAGGAATGCTCTACCTCGTATCGGAGAGCTAGAGAGACTTAGGGAACTTTGGGCAGTACGGGGGCCTCGTTGTCCGAGCTAACCACCAAAATGGGATCAACTGCGGTCAAGTTTCCACCTGGGTTCACTGGTACCTCCTCAACCTCTACAAGTTCATACTCAACCTCCAATGCGACTATGGCAACAGAGAGATCACTACTAGAAAGTTCGAGTGAACTGGAACCACTAGTGGTGCTGGAGCTCATTTCTTCCTCCTGTTGAGCTAGCTCGCTCAAGCTATTGATAAACGAGCGAGCTCACATCAATGCGGATGGTGTGGTGATAAACGAACTCGTACTCCAGAAGCATAGCAACGTCTTAGGGCTCTTGGCTATTGTTCACATGTTTGATGGCTTTGATACACCATGGGGTCCATTTACAGAATGAGTTGTTGAACCTTGCAAGATAAATCAACTAAAGTACAACAGCTATATATCAGTAATATGTTCAAACAGGTAAATTGTGCAAGTGCAGTAAGAATGAGATAAGCACAACCGAGATATAAAAAGAACACTTATTATCAAGTATTCTACCATTATATCTGGGGAAGGACCACACTCCATTATCCCTGGCTTGAAACTCCCAATTTTTTGAGATCTAGACAAAGTCATCAAGGTATAAATCCTTGTCTGGAATCCCTGTGACAAGCGATCCCCGTTTCTTTGCACAACGGTTGCCACCTTGTTGGCGCAAGGCCTTTCTATCAATACGTCGTATGGAATATCATTCTCACTCCTAAATTGAGCCAGTGTGGCATCATCATGTACTAAACGTTGAGCTCGGTTTAGTTCCATGTTCTAAAAAATATAAAATACCTTAGTCAAAACGAGCTCTACCCTAGGTAAGGTCTGCATTAAACAAAAATAAGAGTTCTGAGCTCTGTCCCCATGCGACTTATCTATGTGCTACCGAGGTTCAACTCTTAAGTCGTCCTTTCATCTTGAAGTTCTCTCAATGAAAGAATATCTTAAGGGGAAAAATCCTAACCCTAGCAAGCAACGGAATCAGTAGAAACTTAGATTCAACAACAACAAAGGTTGGACCCATTTCAATAGTAAAAACAGATCCAAGGGCAACCCAAAGCCCCTGGGACCTAGAAAAGCTTAAACACCGCTCGTCAATGGTAGAAGGACAGTCACAACAAATGCAGACAAATTTCAAACAAACATTTTAACATTTATTGACTCAAGACCATGAAAAATTAAAATCACATACACAAAATTTAGACTTATATAGATTTGGACAAAATCAAAAAAGAAAATATATCGATTGAAAAAAAATTCCGAAAAAGGAAACTTACGATGTTGATTCAGAGGCGGTCAAAAGACAAATAGGGACGGTTGGCGTCAGAAACAGCGGTCGAATGGTTATAGTTCTCAAATGCTCACACTTTCTCTCTTTTCAATGCTCTCAAAATGCAAGGTGAAAAGTGCTAAGGAGAAGGTCAACTAATTATAGGAAAGCTCAAGGGGTAGGTTTCCCGCCAAATAGGCCCTAAGGGCTTTTCTGCTTTTGAGCCAAAACTTCACTTCAAGAGAACCCCGTGTTGATGTGTGGCAGCAGATCACCATGTGTTCCTGCTAAACAGTGTCTAAGGCTAGGTGCGCCACTTCGCCATCTATGCCTAAATTGAGCTTTATGCAAAGTAGATGCCGACACATGGCATTGCAAGACAGTGAAATGAGACAGTTTGCAAGCACTTATGAGCTTCATTGTCCGAGCTTCCCCGCACTGAATCATTGACAACCAACTCACATAACCTATGCAGTCAAAGACCTAGCTCATGCGAGCTGAGGGCAATTGTAAAAGGATAAAATATCAAAGTACCAATTTCGACTGAGCTAGGGCGAGCATCGCCGCCTAAATGTTCCTCTTTAGCAAGCTCGACAGGGTCTCCATGACGGAGCTTGTTCGAGACACAACGGTCAACGAGGATCCTAACGGCATGTCAGAGGGTAACTTGCACAACGAAATTTTCTTAGACACCCGCCCACCTGGATCCAAACGTATGCGTCGCGATGGGCTAGCTACCATCAATGACTTAGGGGTATGATCAGGTCAACTGCCTACTCACTGACACAATAGTCAACGCGTCCATCACAAACACGTGTCGATCTGCAGTTGGCGCATCTAGACACACGTCGAACTGCACTATAAAAGGCCAAGCCCTTTCTCTCTCAAAGGTACACAAATTCAGATATTTTAAGCTATATACTCTCTCTCTCTCTCTCTCTAAATACACTTACGTTCACTAACTTGACTGTTGGAGAGCCATTGCGGGACAATTCCGACGACGACTCTCCGACGGCCTTTGTCACTGTTCCTGTCTTGCAAATCGGACTAGCAACCATCAACCATCGTCAACCGCTGACCAACCACCGCAGGTGTCTATCTTTGATTTTCTTTCTTCCATTCTAGCATCCACTACCCCACTGTACATGTCTGTGAAAATGTATAATGTTTCGAATTCTAATTTTTACGGATTACTACTTATGCGTGGTTTGTTTGTGGGTTTAGGGTTTTCAAATCTTCGAGAGTTTTTTATATACATATACAAAGATATAGAGGAAGAGAGAGATGACGGATCAATTAACGTGTATAGCCATCGTGAGCTCGGATCGGTGCAAACCCAAAAAAGTGCCATCAGGAATGCAAAAAGAGCTGCCCTGTTGTCAAAAATGGTATGCCAAAAAAATAAGTTTAGATTTTATTGATTTTACTGTTATTAATTCATATGTGAATTGCTTTGCTTTTGTGGTCTTATTTGTTCCTGCCAATGGATCTTTTATCAAGTGAATTTTGGGTATCAGTTTAGTGCTAGTTTATTTTCTTCAATACATATAAATGACGTATAGCAATGTTTTTTGTGGATGAGAGAGAGAGGGGGAGCTAATACATATGTTCATTGACTCGATACGATACCTTGTCTGTTTGGATTTTTTTCCCCCGGATTTTAACTATAGAAAAGTTATCTGGAGGACATCAGATCTAAGTTTGGAACTGGCGCTATCTTCTTGTTTGAAGCCTTCGAAGTTTTGTGATGGCAAGTGATCTTCAGATTACCGATGTCTACTAGGCAAGGCAAGTCCTAATTCCTGGATTTGCTTCGAGTTTGGGTGTGGTTTGGGGTGGAAAGTTCATGTGTTTTAGGGACAATGAGCATGTGCAAACGAACAATAAAATAAAGAGAGTATTTTCTCCAAGTCTGTTTGCTGCGTTGGACATATTAGATGTGCATGTTACAAGTAATTGAATTGATTTGAATGCAATAGGTGTTTAAGTTATGTTACACGGACTTGAGAACGAGGACTTTGTGCGGGTGCATATCTAAGTGTAAGACTTTCTTAAATATATATCTTAGGATATTGTGAAATGTGTTCAAAATTAGGTATGAATATATGAACACGTTTTCAATCAATTTTTTTTAATACATTGCAAGATACTTTTAGATAAGTGCGTATATTATTTAGAAATATACTTGGAGTCAAATGGAATTTCTATCTCTTATCCACGTAAAAGGCTAGAAAAATTATTTTTCTTGCTAATGAAAGCTTTGTTTCTTTAAATTTTATAAAATTTAAACGATCCGAGTGTCTAAGTTGGTTATGGGTGTGCGATACATATGTCGCACCCAAACTCACGTCATGTCTGTCAGACGCGTCATATCTTTTTGTAAGAGATTAAAATAAAGGATTACAAACTCGGGCCCCACCGAGACAGGGGCCATCTCTGAGAAAGCCACTTTGAAGTGAAGTAAGGGGGCAACGAATACCAGAGCTTGGTCGGAGCCTTACCATGTACTGGCATCGGCCGGACTAGAGATCTTGTCATTGTATAGTAAGCTCGAGAAAGTGATCAAGAGAAAATAGTCGGCGGTGATCCAAAGGTATGTCAGGGGACAGAAGATAACTTTCACGGCGAGATTTCCTCTGGCAGCCCCCATGCTTGGAACAAGACGTCTACAATATGGAAACATGCTACCAACTAAGCCTCAAGAGCATGGTTGGGTCAGTCACGTACCAACTGGCATGACAGTCAGCGTGTCGAGGTACGCGCCGAGCTATGTTAAATAAGGAGAACCTACGTTCCCGAAAAAGGTACGCGTTTTCAGTTATCAAGAACATACACTTTCTCTTTCTACATATTCTACGGTCATCTAACTTGACCGTTAGAGAGTCATTTTTCGAAAATAGCTCCGGTGGGTGTTCTCACTGTTTTTTTGCTGCAGCCAAGACTTGATTGTGCTATTGACTGGTGTTAGCTCTCATCGCCGCTGCAAGACTACAACGGGCAGGGGTGAACATAGGGGGCACGCCCCCCAAAAAAAAAATATTTGGAATTTTTAAAAAAAAAAAATTTATACTTTTTCTGTTAGTTTTGACTATTTTGCTATTGGTTATATACAACTGACCCCCCTAAACGTTTTACTGAATGGTCTATTAAAAATGTATAATTTGACCCCCTTAAACGGAAATCCTATGTCCGCTATTGACCGCAGGTGTCTATTCTCAATTTCCTTTCTCTCATCTCTCTAACTCACTTCCCCACACTTTCAAATACGGATACTTGAGGAGAATAGAAAATTCTATCTAATATAGCTTTTAAGCGTAGGAATAGCTATCGTAGTTATTAGAATTATCAAAAGGACAAAAAGATATCTCTGTGGTCATTGCTTTCTTCACCGTGACAATTGGGTTAGGTCATAGGTGAAAAGTAGCTGTAAATGCAACCTTTGCCAATTATGTTGATAGATCAAGTGGGAACTAAGGAGCCCTTCAGCTATTTTTTTTTTTTAATAAATAAATTTGGAAAGAAATGGTTTCCTCTTATCGTTAAGGGTTACTCTCGATCTCTCGAGATTTTTTTTTTGTATAGATGCTGCTTTTGTAA
>BRYE01000008.1:16799261-16801761 GCA_030159115.1 Actinidia arguta var. hypoleuca
CCAAATATCAACATCATACAAGCAAATGTTATTAACCAAAAACTGATTGGTACTCTTAAGTTGGTAATTTTTGTTGTTGTGGTAAAAATCTGGGAGAGCAACCAACAGTCAGAATTGCTCCTCGGCCTCGGCACTGGACCTCGGCTGAACTGGGGCGACCTGCACAGCAACGAGCGAAAGTAATCGGCCGGGGTGAGGCCGCTCAAAACCCCTCCGGCGTATGAATCAGACCAAGGCGACCAGAAAATAAGGCAGTGTGGAGAGCACAATAAAAGTGTAGTGCTTGTGTTGAGCGTACCTTTTTGGTTGTGGGAGAGCGGCCTTTATATAGACGGGAGAACTGAGTCGTGTCAGTGTTGTATGGCGAATTCCTCGGGAGGATATGCATGGGAGAATATCCCAATTCAATCTGGAGATTAACTAGGAGGATGCCAACTGGTAATCTGTCCGTGATTATAGACGTCATTGTGGAGTTGGGAGTCTATTGGAGATAGTTCTCTTGTAGAGGTGGAACTCTGTATGGAGATGGACTTCGATCAGGTACAAGAGTGGTGATAGCAAGCCTCTAATGGAGATGGAGTCCTTATGGAGAGAAGTCTTTGAGAAGATGTCACTGTCTTGGGTGAGGTAGGTCATCTCGCCCTATGGCGATGTGGAGGGAATATGCAAATGGAGTGGAGCTCAATTCATTAATAATATAAGGCGACCTGGAAGGTGAGTTTGTAGATATAAGGCGACGTACCCTGCTCGGTACATTTTATGATTCAGGACTTGTTCAAATTATCCCACATCATTTGTTATACCCACAAAGTTGTGACAACGCCAAGAAAGGTGAAATTATATATTCCATGTGGCTTCACGGGATCAATTTCTATAATAAAAAGAATACTTGACGGTTATGATCTGGCCTGAATCGAGAACAATTAGACACTTACAGCCTGTTTGGCATCCGGAGATGGTCCCGAATTTGGCCCTCTCTCTGATTTGGTCTTCCTCTTCTTTCCTTCTCCCGGGTTTGGCGTGTATTATTCTCCCCCTGATTTCTTCGCCGATCGCCTTCCAAATCCATCCACAGTCGAATATGGGATGGACAGGAGTACCCCCGTCCGTAATCATGCGGTCCTTTGCGTGGTGGTAAAATGACCGTTGTGCCATCGTTTTTGATTGGGTGATTACCGTTGTGCCGCTGCCATTGGATTTTTTATAAAAAAATTTGGCCCAATGAACAGCCACAACTTCATCCATGAGAACGGAGGTGTTTTGGCCTAGTCTCCGCCGTCTTCGTCATTGCCTGAATTCGTAGCCCTTAGGCTGTTTCTTGTTGTACCTCGTCACGATCGAGTAGCAATTGTTGGTGTTCTTTGCGAGGCAGTGGCATCTTTGTTGGAGAGAGGAAATTGATGAGAGAGAGTGGGGAACGTGAGGGATGAGATTTTGTTGGTTTTTTAATTTTCTTCTCTCTTTAAATTGAAGAAAGAAAATGGAGGTTTTAAAAAGACCACCGGTCTCTATAGTTTAAGAAACATTTAACTTTGGTCACTATAGTTTTAATTTGAGCAATTACTATTGGTCCCTTCAATTTTCAATCAGTTGCAATAGAGTCCTTCCATTAAATCATTTAAAATTTATAATGAACGTCATATTGGATATTTTGTATTTATTTTCAATTTAAATTCAATAATTTTGGATGAAGGAATCTCAGTGAAGTTGATTTTAAACTTTAAGGTTGTGATTATTCAAATTAAAACTATGGAGACCAAAATAAAACTTTAATCAAACTACAAGTACCAATTCAAAGATCATACTTGAAAAAAAATCCTTGTCAACATCCATAATTAATATCGAAAATTTTAAGCAATATTTTAAAAAATTTTAAGTCATATATTTTTATCTGATCTATTATTATATAATTAATTTTAGATAATTTAACCCCAAAAAAATTAAATTATATATTAATATTTTAAATCAAAAGTTATATTTTAATCATCTAAATATTAATTAATATATATTTTATCTAATTAAATGAAAGTATATTTAATATTAACAACTAATTAATAAAGTGGGAGTAATTTTATTTTTTGACATCTTATTTTATCATATTCAACTTTTAAATTTTCCTTCTTCAAAATACATCAAAACGCCAAACTACAAATACACTTTTCTTAAAAGATGGGCCCCTCTTATTATAAATCACCTTTTATTTTAAATTCACTCTCAAATCCCCCATTCTAAAATCACCCAAAATCAAATCCTTACTCTAAACGCCTTGTTAAAGAATTAAAAAGTGGGAGATAAAATTTAAGCGCGAATATAGAAAATACTGATATATAGTAAAAACGACGTCGTTTGATTAGTAAAGCATGTTATCACACGTTTAAACCTATTAAAAAGAGTCGCAACACATCCTTCTCTCACTGTTGCGAGAGAAACTAAGAGAGGCCTCAAAAACCCTAACTCGGCGACGTCGCCACAGTGCACAATGGAAGGCGGTGACGAGGCT
>BRYE01000008.1:16819261-16826761 GCA_030159115.1 Actinidia arguta var. hypoleuca
CATCCCACTTACAAAATGTTTGTTTACCGGTTATGAATTCCATGGATATCCATTACTAATGTTTGCTTTCTTTTACTTTGGAATGTACCTCACAATTCCATTAATACCCTCATGAAGGATAGTGCGAGGGTAAAATAGTTGTTTGACATGTAATCCAATAGGAATTCACTACTAGTTCAGACTTTACATTTTACATTAGAACATAGTTAAAGTAAATCCGACAGAATTCATAGTCCAATTCTACTATACAAATCTGTTATCAAACATGGCCTTATTTAGCTAAAATAATTTAAGAAGATTTCCATCAGAATGGAGAACATATGAAGCAGTGTTGTTAGAAGCGCACGCCTCAGTGCCTTTGAGGAGTGAGGCCCAGTGAGGCATGCACACGACTCATCGATATGGGTGAGACGCAATTACTTCGATGAGACGTGCACCTCATGCGCCTCGCGTGTCTCGTGTAATTCTCAGATCTGAAAGATCTGTTTGTCGTTGAAAATCAAATATGATCATCATGAAACTCAGATCTGATCGTCGTCGCCGTCACACCGAGGTAAGCGCCGCTCCTCTCTCTCTTTTCTCAGGCTCCGTTTGGTAATACTTAAAAATTAAGTTTTTTTTAAGCTCACTATCAAAAAAGCCAAAAATTTTTGATTTTTTTGCTTTTCTGGCTTTACTTTAGCTAAAAATAAAAAAATAAAAAAATCAATTATGGATGATTTTTTTGCTTATAAGCTTAAAAAAAGTCAATGAAAAAGCTAGAAAAAGCTGATACCAAACGGAGCTTCAGTCTCTGTCTCTTCTCTCTCTCTATGTATTCTCTTACAGGAAGTACTACACAATTTTTTTATTTTTTATTTTTTTATATTTTTATGTTATTATTATTTTTTTAATTTTATCTATTTTTTTATGTTATTATTTGCATGATGATTGAATGATTTGTTATTTTAATTTTTTTTTTATATTTTATAAAATATTTGTGATTTATTTTTTTAATAAATTACGTCTTATCTTATCTATGAAACGTATATTATTATTTTTTTATATTGATAATGTGCGCCTCGCTTCGAGATGCCTAAGACTCCACGTGCTTTTGAGTCTAGACTTATCTCACGCCTTTAGTAACACAAATATGAAGCGTGGCTGCTAACACTCAGTCAAGCAATAAAAGGAAAAAAGGTCTCTTTACAATCAGACCAGGAATGTTTTTGCAGACTATTTCAGGCCAGCCAAGATGACCATTTCCTCATAAAAGCTCATTTACTACTCTAGTTGAAGCTTTTTAAGTCATACACCCTTTGGGACATTTTGGATCTGTTTTTCGTTAGACCATCAAAACTCTTTATTGTTAAGTCCTACCACATTTGGGAAATTATTGATTACTTTCGGAGTTAGCTGAAGAAAAGGATAGAATAGATCCTATAACAAATTCAATTTCTGATTTCCATTCCATAATTAAGGGATTCTTTTTTTATATGATATTTTTAACTTTAGAGCATGTATTAACTCATATTTCCTTTTGGATCATTTCAATTGTAATTATAATTTATTTAATAACTTTATTAGTTTATTGAAAAGGACATGTTAGCTACTTTTTTTTGTATAAAAGGATTATTAGTCACTCGTTGGATTTATTCAGGGTATTTTCCACTAAGTAATCTCTATGAATCATTCATTTTTCTTTCATGGAGTTTCTCCATTATTCATATTGTTCCATATTTCGAAAAACAAAAAAATGATGAAAGTGCAATAACTACACCAAGTGCTATTTTTACACAAGGCATTACTACTTCGGGTATTTTAACTAAAGTCTATCAATCTGCAATATTAGTACTTGCTTTCCAATTCGAGTGGTTAATAACGCATGCTTTTTATCATATGATTAAAATTTTATACTTTTTTTGTTTCTCTTAATGACAATAATATGACAATGTTGAAATTTTGAGCAAATTCGGGAAAAAGTCCAATAAAAACAAGAATTTTAGCTTATTTGTTGGGGTGAAATTGATTTTCTTTCAATGAAAATGATATTAGTCTAAAGCCTAATTTGGCCTAAATTTTTTGAGATCTTTTTGCTACTTTGTTTTCGAGTTTTTTTGTACTTTGTGAACTTTTTTACTCTTTGATCAAAATTTTATATTTTTTGATTTCTTTTGAAGAGAGAAATTTGAAAATGTAAAAAATTAATTTAAATTTTAAAAATAACCACTAAAGACAAAATTAACTAATTTATTGATTAAAAATAGATTTTTTGCCTTTAGTAAAAAAAAATTCAATTAGATGAGAATTTTTATATTTTTAAACTCATGTTGTCAAAAAAAAATCAAAAAAGTATAAAATTTAACCTAGCGGTAAAAAAACGTTCACTAAACCTCAAAAAACTTAAAAATTAATACAGCTAAAAAAATCTAAAACATGCTGACGGAACAGGACACAAGTCTTCCTTTCGCAACACGTACATCAGAACTTGATGATTCATTTGCAATTCCATCTTCATCTCGTCGTCTTCCTATTCGCATTACATTGTCATGATTCACATTTCAATAATTGCCAAAACTGGTCAATTAAACTTTAACATAACCAATATATGATCTAATCAATAAATGAAGGGAAATGATTGTTACACTCTCCTTTTTATTAAAAGCAGTTTATTTTTTGTCCTTATTAAACAATTTTTAAATAAATTCTTAAACTGACCCTCCCATATAATGCAGAAAGTAAAAATTCAAGGGTATATGAATGGAAAATTTTGATAAATAGTAAAAATGTGAAGGGTTTTATTGTAACAATGTTAATAATAATAAAAACTGGAGTGTATTTAATAGAAAGTAGAGTGAAAACTCAAAGACCAAAGTGAACCCAATGGTGAATGTTTTTATGATACACTACTAAGTCATTCGGATGACTAATATTGCTACATTTCACCACCTTTGTGCTTAACTTTAAAGGTGATTTCTGAAAACTAATGCTTATCTTAGTTGAACTCTACATAAATGTTTTAAACTTATTCAAAAGTAGGTATGTTGAACGAAATAAGCTACTTGAATTTACATCGTGTTTGCTTTGTCAAGAAACTCGTTTGAAATTGGTTTGTTATCTAAACAAACCAACTTAAATAAATTCTGAAACTCGCTAAATATTCAAACCAAGCTTAAATTTAATAAAAAGTAGGCCCTGCTGAACAAATCAAGATACTTGAGCTTGACTTGTGTTAAGTTCGTTGAAAAGTTCGTTTGAGATCGGTTTGTTATATAAATAAATTAACAAGAACAAATTTTAAAATTCGTTAAATTTTCAAACCAAACTTAAAAGAAACTAGTATTCGGCTTGATAAACTTATAATATATAAAAAGAACCAAGCTAATCAAGTTCAACCCATAGTCTCCTTGATAAAAGTCTATTTGAAATTGAGTTGACTAAAAAATACATCAAACTTGAACATATTTTCTAAGCTCAATGTATAAGCTTTCAATCTAACTTTGAATGAAACATTATTTCACTGGACTAGGCTGGTTTGCAATCCTACTTAAAAGAACTAGTCAAGAAAGATATTATTCTTGTAAACTATCCACCCACTGAGTGTGTGTGAGAGAGAAGGGGGTAAATAAGGTCTTGTTAAAATGTATATTGAGAGCGTTGGTGGACAAAACTTGAACTTAAAGCGTCACCAACAGCCCTCTTAGACAGATTAGAGAGTGGAGATAAAAAAAAACTCAGTTCAACAGCTCCCTATGCCAATTTTTGCTCCAGAACCTCCCCATACCTGGACATTGTTCCCTCCTTGCCTCTTTTTTTCTTTTTGGTATTAAAAAGAGAGAGAGAGAGAGAGAGGATGGTGTTCAATTTAAGGATTTTTCTATTTGGAGGAGATGAAAACAGAAAGGGCTAGACAAAATAGAATTTAGCTAAAATATGGAGGCAAAATCAAATATGTTGTTTGTGATGCTCTTAGAGCACCCAATGAGCTCCTAACATGGCTCCCAAAGTCAACTAGTAGTTTCCAAATTTTCCCTTGTTTTTTCTCCCCAATGGGATAACCAAATAGGCTCCCAAAGTTTGGCTTTGTTAACTACATAGAGGGAGTTGGGAGGGAGAAAGAGAGAGAGACGGCTCATGCTGCGTCAGTGAGGGAGAGAGAAGAGAGAGAGGGGTTGATGTATGTGTTTGTATATATGTAGTACATTGTTTACAAATTTACACATTTTAATCAACTCTTTAGCTATTTCACTGTTCCATTGAAACTAAATGGGTGAAATATAGCTCGGTGGTAAACATAATCTTATGATGATAATATATACTAGGATGCAGGACTTTCAGAAGATGAAAACATGTCGGAAATCAATTATAAAAAGTTTATATTTTAGAAATGAATATCTAAGTTTTTTAGGTTATTCTAAAAATTTTGGCACATAGTTGTCAATATTTAGGCTTAGAATATTTTCATTGTCGCGATTATGGTCAGTTAAGGTTTCAAACCAGTTTTGTAGAATATTTTTTCAGAAATTATTTCTAAGAACAAAAGTATTCATTGTTTTCGCATGTTATTTAGCTTTTATTAAAAAATTAATTTTTGATAATTTAAAATTTTATTTCTAATAATTTCTCAAAAATTCATTCTTTCTTTAAAAAGTATTCTGCAAAATAATTCTGAAAATTAAGCCAAACAGAGTGAAAATTTTGATTAATAGATACTCTATTTATCTTAAATTTCTGACTCCGCCTCTGCACGTAAATAGATACTGTATCCAAAAATTATTGATACTGAGTAAGTGTGATTTTACTAGCTAGGTTTTGTAGGATCCAAAATTTGTGGGACTGGGGTGTTTATGCATAAGATAAAAAGTGTGGGTCTCACACAAAGGGATGATCCACGTCCACTTGGTTGACTAGTAGAACTAAGTTAGTTGAGCAATCTGCTTCACCCATCAATTTTGGCGCTATTAATACCGTACCCCCACATCTCTGTTTCCAGCCTACACCCAACCTCTCCACATTCAATGCAAGCTGGTAGCAGTAGCAGCCCCTCCTCCCTCCTCTCTCTCTCTCTCTCTCTCCTCCCTCCTCTCTCTCCTCTCTCTCTCTCTCTCATGTGTATGTATGTGTGTATACCGTTGGCTATAAATTTCATTCAAAGTGATGCAGTTAGCGATTTCATGTCATTCTCATTAGATTTGATTTAAATTCTAATTTAAAAATAACATTTTGTTTATTTTAACTGGTCATGTTTTGAACAATAACTCTATTAGTTTCTCGATTAAAATAAATAAATAAATCTTAATAAACAATATTAAGATTTATTAATCTGATACAGACAAGTTTTGAAGGTTTTACTAGTTAAATTATCGAAAACAGATATTTATCTAGCCTGATGTGAATGCTCTTAGAGCATCCCACTATGTTTGGTTGTTGTTTTTAAAAAAAAAACTATTTGGTTGGCAATTTTTAAACTATTTTATGAATTTATTTTTTTAAAAAAAACAAATTTATTTAAAAAATATTAAAAAGATATATTCAAATAGTAAAAAATTATTTCTGTTTAAAAAAATAATATACAAAAATGTTAAATATTTTTATTCACGAAAATAACTTCTGAAAAATTGTACTGCAAAACGAATTCTAAAAATTAAAAATGGAGATTGAAAATATTTTTTTTAATTTAAAAAGTGTGTTTAGAGGACTTTAATATTCATTGTAATTTCAACTCAAATTTCTATTTCTATCATTTTAAAGTTCTTGTCGATACATATTTAATAACACGAATTTACACTCTAAAATTATACATATTTTAACAAAAAAAAAATAATAATAATAATAAAAATGAATATAAAGACGAGGGGGTGAGTCTTCATATTTCGATACTCAAATTGGGGTGTCTGATACGACTTGAGAGGCACATACACAACATATGGCTTTTATACTTCAATATTTTATCAAAGTTGAGATGACTTGCTTTCTGGATAATCAAAATTATTCATCTTACAGAGTTGGGCGAGTTGATTATATCCATACCAAAAGTTATTAATTTGATAATCATAAGATTGGATTACTTTTATTTTGTAAAATTGAACGGCAAATATAATTTTGAGAATATATTGTTTATTTCTTTCAAAACAAATATAATACGATCAAGTCTTATTTTTTTTGTATTATAAGATGAACAATTCTGATAACTATGTACAAGTACCAACCACGTGCCAACTGAACCATCCAATCTGATTATATGACTAGACAAAGCTTGATCCTTTCCTAAGACAACCAAATTACACTATTATTGATATTAATTATACCTTGGGCTAATTCTTCAAACACCCAATAAATTATTGACTTGTATCACTTTACCCAATTTAAAAAATGAATCAAATTGACTTATACGGTACTAATTTGTGTGAAAATAAAGATGGAAGTGGATTAGATGATGTCCATTTATTTCAATTAAAGCTCTTGTGGCCAAAATATATTATTTTTGGTGGGAAATATACTAAAGCTCACATATGGAAGAAGGTCAGTAGGGTTAGTTTTGTAAATATAATGGCTACACAAGCCACAAGAACTTTTAATTATATACTTTCATAAGTATTTCACATGAATTAGTAATAGAGGGCATATAAGTGATACATATAAATAGTTAAGAAGATCAATTTAATTTATTTTTTAGATTAGAGGAGTAAAGTGATACAAATTGATAACTTAAGGAGAAGAATTATGACTTTATCTTCTATGCAACTTAATTGTGACAGCATGAGAGAGAGAGAGAGAGAGAGAGAGAGAGAGAGAGCATATTTCTACGTGGCTTAAATTGGTTTATACAAGATTTTGCCCTTATCCAATTCTTTAATAGTTGACTTGATATATGGAACTAGTGATGGTGAAATATCGCTGATTGAGATTAATATCTATCTCCGGTGGCTAATCAAGCTCCAAAAAAAATGTTTAGGACCCGTTTGGGATAGCTAAAAAATTATTTTTTATTATTTTTAAATAAAAAAATAAGGTAAGGTAAGGTAAGATAAAAAATAATTAAATTACTATCACAAACTCACTCCAAAATAACCTGATTCAGCTAAGTATGTGAATTGCTTCTCAAGTAAACTTCTCAAGTAAATTGTAGGTCTAGCTTCGCATTATCTGGTGAAAAAAGTCATAAGAAAAAGCATGTGTGATGAAGTTATTATGATGGTTCTATCATGTGATCCACTGCCATAAGTTTTTTCGTTTTTTAATTTTTTTTTTTTTCAGTTGAATGATTTATCATAAAAGGCTATTTTGTCTATTTAGATGATAAACTTCATTTTGATTCACACTAGGAAATCTAAATTTATATTAATTTTATCAATTATTTTACATATTTTAGCAATATTGATTTCCAAATGTATAATTTTCCATTATAAATGATAGTAGGAAAAAAGTGGTTGAAAATATTACTCCTTCATTAAATTACATTCTATGAAAGGATTATAACAACTGGGTAATAGTATACCAATAAAAAATTTAAAGAAATCA
>BRYE01000008.1:16841761-16849261 GCA_030159115.1 Actinidia arguta var. hypoleuca
TTATTGAGAAAAAATAGTTGTCTTGAGTGAAATTTTTAAATTAAATAAAAAAAATATGATTGACAGATTTCTATCGTCAAGAAAAATTTAAAAAGTATAAAAGTTTAATTAAATGTCAAAAAAATTCACTAAAAAAAAAATAAATCAAAAATCAACACTTAAAAATCTGTTAAAGAAACTACACCAAACATGGCCTTTCCAATTCATATTGACATGAAAAATCTGAAAATATAAAAATTTTATTTTAATTAAAAAAAAAAACACTAAAAATAAAAAAAAATAGTTAATTTATCAAGTTTGTTTTTATTAGTGATTTTTTTTAAAAATATTTTCATACTCCTCTCATTAAAAGAAATAAAAATAGTATAAAAAATTGATTAAATTATTTAAAATAAAAAACTCAAAATAAAAAAATAAAAAAAAAATGAGCCAGGCCATTTCAGTTTCTATTGACGTAAAAAATTTAAAAATATAAAAATTTTATCTAATTTTTAAAAAAAATTCCACTACCGGACAGAATATAATAATAGATGTTTTTTTTGTGTGAAGTAAATTTTTTTTTAAACTATAATCTATTTTTTAAAAGAAACGTTGTCCTTTCCATTTAAGAGGACTTCAAATTATTTATCGAGCCAAACGAGGTGATCCATGGGTGGTAAAACGATCATGAAGAGAGAGAAGCTAAAATTGTCCTTTAGAAATGATGAGACGACCATGAAATCCTTTTGAAAAGCTTTTTTGATGAAATTGAGTCGCGGAGGCTCTGGAACAACGACGACGACGACGATGACGATGTTTTTGGGTGAATTCTGGAACGATGAGTAAATTACTCTCAAGACACCCAAGTTATTAAATAATTCGAATTTGACCCAAAATCTAAAAGTCCAGAGTGTGGTTCCGGCCGGCCACTCACGGTAGTCGGTAACACTAACGGAGTTCGCTCTTTGCTCCTTAGGCAAGAAGAAGATTGGAACTTTCCATATCAATCCTTGTTACATTGTTTGGGAAAAAATTAAACATTTTGCACCGGACATGCGAGAACTTGATTCGGCAAAAGGCAAAATGGTGTTAGAAAATGTTGGAATCACACATCGTGCTAAAAATGGTGGATAATTGACTCATTGATCTGCTATTCAAAAATGTAAGTGGATATACATATAGCCAACTGAATTAATCCAATTGGTTTAAAGCTTATAAATTTCTAGGCAAATATTTACTAAAACATAACAAATTTTGAAAACAAAAGCAAATAAAAATCTCAAAAAAATTGGATCAAACTTGGCCTAAAAATCTCAAAAAGTGTACGTGAATATATGCTGTCAATACACGAGTGCAATTATGTTCATCTACTTGATAAAGTGATTGAATATTACTCATTCCTCATTTGTCCAAATACACGAGGCCTACCATTTTAAACGAGACTCATTTAACTATTTCATATGAAATCCATACATTTGAATTAATAAAAAAATTAAATAATATTTAATTTAAACAAATATAATTACACTCGTCAATACATTTACACTGTATAAAATGCACCGTTTGTATTTGTTTTCAAACAGGAAATGGCAGTTGGGGTAGGGGTAGGGAGGAAAGTGTCCTTGGAGGTTGAAAGAATCCTAAATTTAGCCGGCCAATCTATCCGATCCCAGTCAATTCCCTAGTATTTGACAGAACCTATTGGGACAGAGTTGCAGCCACCTAACCTACACGCACATGCAAATGCATCTGGGCTCCACCAACCCTCTAGCCTTCACGCAATCCAGATCAATCCCTACAAGTAATTACAAATCTCCACTGACTCGCTTGGGGATGGGGTCCATATCTTGCAAAATTTAAAAAAAAAAAAAAAAAACTTGTGGGCAATATCAATGTGGGAAAAATGAATGGGTGTGTACAAGACACATCTTATTTGTCCTCTCAAAAAATAAGTGAGATCCGTTATAATTAAAAATTTTAAAAATTATAAAAATCTTAATTATGGTCGATCTCACTTATTTTTTGAGAGAGCAAAAATAAATGTGTACCTATCACTACTCATCAATGTGGCATGGGAAGGAGAAAACAAAATTGTCCACCCAATTAAAGAAGAAATCATTCTATACTTTTAAAGTATTGTTTTACATTATTTAATAAATAATATATATATATATATATATATATATATATATATATTTGTTTGACATAATTCGGATAAAAAAATAATGGATCTACTAGTTAGATCAATCAATTCAAAGTTAGATTATCACTAGGATTTGCTTAAAAAATACTTAATAATTTCTCCAATTAATCAACCAAATTGTCTCTGACAAAGGTTAAAAACAAAAGTATTTGTATATATAGGCCTAGTTTGAGTTATGATTTTTTTTTTACTTGCTTAATTTTTGAGTTTTATCATTTTTAATGAGCTTTTTTCAATGTTTGCTCTAAATTTTAAATTTTTTCGGTTCTCCTCGATTAGTATAGTCCACTAATATAAAAAAATAATCCAATTTGCAAAGAAAAATTATCCATGTGTTTATTATTTATTTTGTACCAAAAAACAATGTTATGTTTATTATTTATTTTGACTATTTTTTTATTTATCATTTTACGTGATATATTTATAAATGTGAATACAATGAGTCTAATAAAGTATTCAATTAAATTCAATGATTATAAATTTATGCTATCAGATGATAAGTCAAAATTGTAAAAAAATAAGAAAAGCAAAACATTTTTGTTGTAGAAATGTGAATGTGAGTACCATTATTGATCATCACTTGTAATTAGTATAAATAGTGAGTTTGATTACTTTAAGTGGGATAAACTTCAACCCTAATATTTTAATTTTGAAAATAAGTGTAACATTCATCCACTTGTCAAGTAAGTGGAGGAAATCGAATTTATGCTTCTATTGCAATATGGGGCTTACGATTGAATGAAGTAATCAAAATCGTTCATTTTTTAGGTTATGCGGAATAAAGTGTCTAAGTAAAAAATAAAGTTAATTAAATATCAGTAGTCATTGATCGGATTCGGACCGCACTTTTCTTATAGTATTTAGATAAAAAATTAAGTTGATTGAACATTAGTATCCAAATAAATTATTGATTTTTACTTGATTTTTCAAGTAAAAAATAATTTTTTTTGGTCTTTTAGTGAACTCCTTCCAAAATTAAGTAAAATAATTTATATTTTCAGACTTTTCTCATCAAGAAAAACTGAGATAAAAAAATTCACAAAAGGATTATACATTTAACATTGAACAATTATGCAACCATTTGACATTGATCCCTTATGATGCATACCCAACCAGTGTCTTCGTGTGAATTAAACGAATGATTGCTTCTTGTTGACATTTCCATTTTTGACAAAATAAAAAAACTTAGAATATATAAATTAACTTATCCTTGGATTGAAAAACAAAAGTAGATTTGACAAGGTACTTAATAATTCATGCATATACCTACCAAATCTTAGCTTTCCAGTATTATCTCACGTTCAAAGTAGTTGCATAGGGCCCATCCAATCCTCAATTGGGAAATTCTTCTGCTCATGCACATTCCATGATTGCATGCATACAAACAATATATATATATATATATATATATATATATATATATATATAATAGTTAATGACGTATACACTCTCATTTTTATTTAATACGTTTCATTTTTTCTTTTTATTATGAAGTTTTAGATAAATACTTAAACTACCAATCCTAAGAAAAGATGACGTAAATTAGTAAAAATAATAATGATTTATTGAAATTTTGTATACTAAAAAAAAATATAATGAAAAAATATATATAATGGGTTGGGTGAAAAGAAAAGTGTATAAATGATTGCCACAATTATATGCCATAAATAATAGATTTAATTTCACAAGCATCACATTCATTAATTTAAAAAATAAATTATATTGATCTATTTAACTATTTAATTGTATCACTTACACTCTTTTTTTATTAATCTATTTAAAATAATGATAAAAATTAATCACATATTGTCAATGTGTTTAAATTAAATATTCTTATGTCTAAAATACCATTATTTTTTTATAACAACAAGTCAATACTCCATATACAAGCTTATTCAACTATTATGGAAATAAAAATAACCCTCATTAATAAGTTTTTAAATAGAGTGTTGACTTATTTTTTTAAAAAAATAAGAATATTTAGACATAACAATATTTAATTTAAATACATGGACTACACGTGATCAATTTTTATTACTATTTCAAACAGATTAATAATAAAATTGGGTGCAAATGATACAATTAAATAGTTAAAGGAGATAATATTAAAAAAATAAAAAAAAATAGTTTAGGGGATGTTCATAAAATTAAGCCTAAATAATACTCCAACTGTCCAACCTAGCAAATCAATAAAAAATAAAATACTTTTTTCTCTTTTAGCTAGTCAATTTTACTTTTACTCTCCAATAATGCTATCGATTCTCTTTCTCTTTCTATTAAATATGCATATTGTATATGTTTGGAATAAAAGTAAAGAGAGAGAATCTTGTAAAAAAATATATATATATTATATATTTTGCTAGTGAATAGTAATTGATCAATATATTTATTGAGTTATTGTAGCTAAACTAAAATAGTTAACCTTTATTAAACCCATTGGAACACTAATTTTGTGACTACCTAAATAGATAAAATAACAATTTATCTAATTTGGTGTGAAGGTTCGTAAGGATATCCATTTTCTATCACAATATACAATTAAGAGAAGAATTATATGAATTATTTTTCGTGACGAGACATCGAAAATTCTTACCCTCCCAATGTGATTAATTAAATTTTTTAATCTCCTCAATTAATTAATAAAATATTAATTAATTATTAAAATACATAAATTTCGTATTTACATCTCATGTATAAATAAATAATTTACTCTCAAAATTTTAATATTTTTTAGAGTAATAATGTTAATAAATAAAGTCGGGCCAAGAAAAGTACATAATGACAAAAGCTATAAAAAGGGTTTATTGACTTGTAATGTGCCATTAAAAGCATTGATTGAAGTTTCAACTTTCTAGTTTGATAGCTTGGTGGGTGGGGTTGAGAGAGAGAGAGAGAGAGAGAGAGAGATGGGTGGGTGGGTGGGTGGGTGGGTGAGAAGATTGTGTCACATTTAAAAAGAGGATAGAAAGTAAGAACTGAAGAAAACTCTTGTGCAATTAATTAGGGAGGACCAACTTCATTGGAAAAAGGAAAGTCATCAAGTCCTTTGAAGTTTGATCTAGTTGTGTACACACCTACGACCCATTTATATTCTCTCCTTTTCTAACATGGATTTTAGTAATTTTACACTAAATGAGAAATATGGAAAATGGAATGAAGAATGGGAGTGATGTTTTTGTCATTAAGTTTAGGATGGTTTTTTATATATATAATGAATTGGTTTTGTGATTTTTATTGCTATAAGGATATTTTTGTCTTTTAATTTAGGAAAAATTATAATGACTTCTCTTGAGATTTTCCTTTAATACAACTTCCCCCTCATGTGCTGAAAATTACACTAATCTCCCTTGTCAGTGCTTGTTATTTAACGGAGTAAACAGAAAATGTAAAATTATTTGGATACCCTCAGATTGGAAACTGAATATACCTTGTTGCCCCCTCTATATAATCCTCCCAATAAAAATATTATGCTAAATAATCCGCCACAAAAACTCTAATACTAATAGAGATTAGTGGAAACAATAAATTACAGATTACAATCCCTAATAGAGATTAGTGGAAATAATATTTCAATAATACATATAAAAGTGAATAATGCTCAAACATTTATAGAGGCATGGAAACAACTATTCCCATTGCCCCATATCGAAGTTCCCTCTTTTAAAAAATTTAACTTTTTATAAGAATACAATTATTACATTTAATTTTTTACTAATTTTGTAATTGTATCCCTATAATAATTACATTTGATTTTTATTTTGGTTAAATGTTATTTAAATAATATATAAAATAAAGAATAAAAGGAAAAAGTTGTCTATTTTTTGTTGACTTTTTGATTTATACATATATTTGAGGACACTCTAAAATAAAATAATGGTACTTCAATATGGGATGGAAGAAGTATATGTTTGGGTTTATTTAGAGTGCTTCCTTACATATCTTTCCGTACGAATAAAAAAAATAAATTCACTTTTTAACTCTACTTTAAGTATTTTTTATATTTTTATGAGAATTTTACCAAAAAAATATTTAGAAAAATAAATAATAATTATAATAATAATAATAATAATAATAATAATAATAATTTCATAATTCATCTTAATTTTTTTTTTTTACTCCTCTCCCATATTGGCTCAATGGCTCCTAATAAGGCCAAATTAGGTCTATAGATGGCCCAATATAACTGAAACAACACTCCATGTGGTTGTGATGGATGGGGCTGTTTTTAGGTTTTCAATGCACCATTCATTTGATGTGATTCATGGGAACATGCGAAGCACAAATTCACATTTTTCTTATTTTGTACCAACAAGGCTTGTACACCACGTGATGGGTGTCCTTGAGCCGGAAGAAGAGGCCAAACCCAGTCTGATAAGTCTAGGCTTCCATGCACATGAGGTGGAATGTATATTCCAAATTGGGGTTCAGATCTTCTGAAGTGCGGATTCGGTGAAGTGTTTTTTAAGTATATAAAATGACGTTATTTTATATATTTTAAGATCAAAACGATGTCATTTTGATCCTGATCATGAGACGACGTCGTTTTGTATACTTCAGGAACACCCAAATTGGACTTAAGTTCAATATGGCCTAATTTTATTTTTTAAAAATTAATTGGTCAATTTTTGAGTTTTTGTCTTTAGTGGATTTTTTTAACATTTTATTAATTTGTCATTTAGCTAATTTGTTAACTTGTTGAGTAGAAATATCTTTTTATCTTTAGTGTTTTTCTTAAAATTAGATAATATTTTTTTTATTTTTTGACTCTGCTCGTCAAGAGGAAACAAAAATATATAAAATTTTGATCAAATAATTAAAAAAATCACTAAAATAAAAAACTTGAAAGTCAAAGCAACTTAAAAATTTTAAAGAGAAAAAACTAGGGCAAACAGGACTTAAGAATCAAATTAAGATAGTTTTTTTTTCTTCGTATCAGTTCTAAATTTTATTGGGTTTTTCCTACTCATCTTTATGCCTCGACCTTTCCCTACCTTATTGATTCCCTCTCACTCAACTCTGCACATCATGGTCATACATATTTTTATTAACATACTATGCAACTTAAAATTTTATAAAATGCTTAATAGATGAATAATTAATATTAATTATTAATAAAGAATAGGTTTTTACGAATTAAAATATAATTTAATACAAATAAATTAAGAGATTCTAATTGTCCCAATTCATTTATATATATGATAAAAGAATTATAGATATTTTAAAATATTATCGATAATCGAGTAGAATTCGTATTGGATACCTCTTGCCACACATTACTTGAAAGTTAAAACTTATTTGGTTACCGAGCTATTTTTTAT
>BRYE01000008.1:16866761-16871761 GCA_030159115.1 Actinidia arguta var. hypoleuca
TGATCGTAGAAATTTGATTGTGACGTAGGAAATTTCAGGGTAAGAGTGACATGAGCTAGCAACGAAGGTGTGATATCAGCCATTAATAATATCTATAAAAAAAATTAAAAATATATATGTGTCATTGTCTCAACGAAAACACAAAATTTTCACTAATCAACCAAATTTTATCTCATCTTTTTTCTTTACACGTCTTCCACCCTAAAAAAACTGAGATACGCACACGCTTGTATCTTTCTATTTATTTATTTATTTATTGCTATCTGTTCTCTCCAAGTGTAACTAGCTCATTTTAAAAGTCAATTGTCATGTCTACATAGTAGAATTTATTATGTTTATATAGTTTGTTGAAAATTGGTATAAATAAAAGCCCATAAAAGATTGGAATTATTAGCTCAAAATAGAGTTGTTAAAAAGTCTAAATGGTTATTATTAGAAGTCCTAATGGTTGGAGTTTAGTGAGCCATTAACAACTCCTAATGGCTGTTATGATGACAGTTGTTGTGGTAAAAAATTGGAGCGAGCAACCAACAATCAATATTGCTCTATTTACTTTGGTGCTAAACATTGGCAACAACTAGGCAACCTGTACAACAATAAACAAACGTTTCTTGCCGAAGGAGGCCGCTCAAAACCCGTCTGACGTGCAAATCAGACCAAGGCGAGAATAACTTAAGCAATGAGAAATCAAAGCTGTATGTGTGTACCCGAATTAAATTGTATCTTTTCATAATAGGGGAGCGAACCTTTTATAGTTGGAGAATAGAGAGTCGTGTAAGGAAAATACGTCGTGATCTTCAGACGACCAACTATGAAAATATATCCCGGAGATATTGGAGTAAACATAAGAGACTACCATATGAAGAATATTCTCCAATTATAGGGATTATGAAGGAGAAGGGTTCTACCTGAGAACGGAGTCTCTGGGTGACCATACATTGCCCTCGCCATTGGGCGAGGTAGAAAATGACTTGCTCAGGTTGGAGTGAATTTTGGCGATCTGAACATAATGTGGCAAGGTAAATAACTTATGGGAAGTTATAAATTTACTCCACATCAACAATCATAAAATAATCTAATAATGGGGTGTTTATGACCGAGAGTTTCATATTTGAAGATTCATTATTTCTCCTATAAATTGATAGATTATAGTTAAAAGAAAAAAATATAACAAAAAAATTGAGCATCAAAAACATTATGAGTTTTGAGAGAGAGAGAAACAAATGGTGATTTAGTTAGCCAATGCTGCTTCAGAAGTTTTTTGAAGTTAGTGACTCTAGCCGTTTTATCCTGGGAGAAAGACGTCACTCTCGGTAGACAACGGATCTTTCTTAAGGAGACTGTGTTTGTAAAACTTGGCTTTGTTTATATTTCTATCTATTTAGTTTTTGAAATTTCATTTTTGTAAATGTTCAGTCAGTTGAACATTTTCTTCAACCATTTGAAAGTTGTTATTTTCAGTTTATGTATTTGAATGAAATTATTTTTTGAAATTCTGTACGTACCGAATCAAATTTTACCAACATAATTCACAACCTTTAAATATAGCTGAATCATCTGTTGAACTCATTATATCAATATTTGTGAATGCATCACACCAAATAATAAAATATGACAATTTATAATTGGATTTTGATTTCACGTGGTACTGCTATTGTAATGAAATTCTTTTCGATGAAGTTCCAATTTAAGGATACGTTCCGTATGTGTGAAGAAAAAAAAGAAAGAAAGATTCTTTATTTGATTCTGCAAAAAAATTGAAATGAAAATGATAAAAAAATAAATTTTTATTTGGTTTTGGAGAAATAGAAAAGAAAATGAAAAACAGCTTAAACAAACAAAGAGTATAAATAAAATGGAAAGATGAGAAAAAAGTGTGAAAGGAAAATTTCAAAACTACAAGAAAAATTAAAATTTTAATTAATTTATTTTCCAAAATTATGTACTAAATAAGTGAATAGAAAAATTATTCATTCTTATTTTTTTATTTATTTCCTAAATTTCAAACAAAGCCTTATAATTTTAGGGTAAGATTGGCCTGGCAAACCCCACTGAACTCACCTTACTCGCGTGAACCAGATGAATGTTATTAGATTGAGCATTCAAATTTGGCGTGTGGGGTATGTTGCACGACCCGAATAGAATTCCAAGAGGTCAAACAAAACTCATCTCTTCATTTGTTGTCACCTGTATTTAAGAGAAACACTGTAGTCCAAATGTTGGGACTGTATAAGGCAGTTCAAGTATTATGAGTTTTATTTTAATGATTTAACAAAATAAGAGAACTTCTCAAATAACTACATATCATAAATTAGAGGAGTTTGTAAATATTTATTTAGTATAAATTGACCTAAATATATTTGATGTGGGGTAAATTCACCACTTTTCATATAAGTTATTTATTTTGCAATATGAAGTTTACGTCGCCAATACTCACACCAAACTATGAGCAAGCCATACGTTCTCCACCTCGCCTAGGTTTGAGCCTCGGCCAATTATTTTTCTAGTTCGTCGGCCATCGTTTGGACGCAGGACACCTCGCCCTCCAAAGATGCGGCCTGACCTTGTTGAAGGGTTATCTCCTCCCCCACTTTCCTGCTTCGTACAGCCAGGGAGGACCCAAGCTCAAGTGTCTGCTACAAATAAATTTTTAAAGACGCCCTAAACTAAAGAAAATATCAAGGGGAAAATCAAGATCAGAGCCGAGGTAGTACCTGACCGATAACATGAAAGAGCCTTGTGGCCGTTTGATCCAGAGTTAGCTGTTTCACCTTCTTCTTGTCAGCAGTTGGAATCACTCCCCATAAGATCTTCTCCATCACAGAGGGACTGTTCAGAATAGATGCTCTAGGCCCTAGGACGGTACCAAGGTTGGCCGAGGTGCCCTCCTCGGGCTTTGATGCATGAGTGACTCTTGAGCTCACCACATTGCTAGGTTTTACCACCTTCTTCTTAGTCTCAGGCACTGGGACAACTTCCTTCCCCTTGGAGCTGTTAGCAGTCTCGTCCTTCTTGCTAGGCGAGCTGGTGGAGTCCTCTCTAGGGTGTTTCTCGCCAATCACCACCCCCTTCGTCGGGATGAATCTTGCCACCGAGCTTTCTCCTTTGGATTCCTCAACCTTTTGGCTGAGCTTCTTTAAGTTGATTTTTCTCGACATCCCTACAAAACGAATACTGACATCAAAACAAAAAATGGGAGAAACACTTTAAAGAGAATAAAGACTATACCATCTGATCTGAGCTCGAAGAGGAGCCATGATTCTGACATAGCTCCCGAGCTTGAGCTCGAGCTCAAGGAACGCAAACTTGAGCTCAAGCTTCCTGACTCTCAGGCACCTAAAGAAGGTTGGACCTTTGCCCCAAAGATCGATAGCAAGACTTGATCAGGGAGGCAAGATAGAATCCTATATGTCCTCTTAATTATTCCTGTGTACTTTATTGAGCTACGGGAGAGGCCACCTAGGGGTTGTTCATCACGGGAATGGCAGGACTCACCCGCGTCGCCCAAAGAGGCAGATGCGCCATCTGTAAGTCGGTCCTTGCCAGTATTCCCAACACCAAACACCATGAACTCAGGAAGGCCGAAGCTCTTGTGGAAAGACTTGGACTCAAGGAGTGTGGGACTGAGTAAAGCCTTTTTCCCTCAACCGAGATCAGGACATTATCAATTTTTTCCAACTCATCCTCAAACAATCAGGGTAGCTTGTTGCAGCGTTTACTTGAGGAGCATGTCAAATGATTATTACTATTTGAACATTTAAAGAATGGAAAGAAAAATCTAATAAGAATTGAAACTGACCTATGATGTCCCATGACCTTGGGGCTTTGGAGCCCCGAATTCCCTAGGTATTCCTTTAGGAAACTCTCAATCGTCTCCCGAGACAAAGATTTTTTTTTTCTTCCATCCTTTGACGTTGCTGGGATATCCTCCGAGCAAGGTCTTCTTCGATGTCGCCTTAAAGTATAGTCATCCTTGATTTGGTTTCAGATACTTGTTAAGGCTGAACAGGTTTCTAAACTCAAAAAGGAAAATGGCATACGTGTAAGCTCACCACAACATTATAGCGCAGACGACACTCCTCCATGCGTTGGAAACAAGCTGAGCAAGATAAATGTTATAAAATTGCAGGATCATCCTGATTGTGGGGTGAATGGGGAGGCGAAGACCAACATGAAAGGCGGCCTCATAAAATGCCACCTCACTGGGGCAGGCAGAACCAATAGTTTCACCCGCCTCTGGTAGTCTTATTTGAACGTTTGATGGAATAAAGCAGGACTCCCTAAGGCAATCTAAATCGTCCAGGGTCATGATATTCTCTTCCTTATCAAGTGAGGGAATAGGGATTCTTGGGGGACTACCCTCTAAACTAGAGAAATTTCTCTTAGGTGAAGAATAAAGTATGCTGACCTCGTCCGTCATGTATGATTTCTTGCCTAAATAGTATCAAGATGGTAGGGAATTTTTTGAATCTCCCAAGTTAGTTTTATTGGACATACACTACAAATATAGAAGTAAAAATTAAAGTGAGTTAACATTTACTGAGCGAAGGGCGAGGTGGAAATTAGAACAGGAACAACACACTGACAGTAGAAACAAAAGAGTACAAATGAGTGGGGGGGACCCCTTATTTATAAGAAGTACCAATGGTTGAGATCTATCTACTCCAACGGCTAAGATCATGTAACGCTTCGAGTTTCGAGCTCATAGCCGCCGTTCCTGCCAAAATATTATTCCGCCATTAAAGCACTCCTACACGTGTCCACCTGTGGAGGCTTGCTATCATTGCATTTTGACATCATCAGAATTGAGTCATTTGATCTGCTACTCGAAGATGTCTAGTGTTCCATCTCGGCATCTTGAGTAGGGACTGATGTGGGGTAAATTCACCATTTCCCATATAAGTTATTTATCTCGCCATATGAAGTTCAGGTCGCCAATGCTCACACCAAACTATTAACAAGCCATACGTTCTCCACCTCGCCTGAGGGCGAGGATGATA
>BRYE01000008.1:16874261-16876761 GCA_030159115.1 Actinidia arguta var. hypoleuca
CAAATTAATGATCCCGTTTCTCTCTCCCTTGCCGTCCCTCAACCTATAACTCAAAAAATGCAAGTAATTATCCGGAAAGTACCCGCCGGCGAAATCCGTTGCCGGAATACTGGCCGTTCCGACGAGCTTCTCGCCAGAATACGTCTTGCAGTGAACCTCCACCGTCAGGAACCGCGCTTGGGATGGGAAATCCACGACGATCTTCTCGTTCCACGTGGGGTAGCCCCCTCCATCGATGTCCGTCTTCGTCGTCCGCGATATCCTGGAGTTGGTCCGCACGACGGCGAAGGCGTTCTTCTTCACTGGCCGCCGTCGGTCCAGCCGGAGACCCTCACCGGAGATCACCGTGATTTCCAAAGCGCTTGATGTTGTTGCCATATCAAAAAGGCTCTATGGGAATTTCAGTTACGATTGATGTTTATGGAGTGTGTGTATATATAAATTGTGTGTATATATATATATATAAACAAGGGCTGGGTTGCTTTGAAGAAGTTGGCGGGAAAGGAGAGAGAAACTGGTACGATGGTTCTGCCTATCGGACGATAAAGAGTTTTGAACACGTTTTGCGCAGACGAATGAATAAAAAATGAAGGATTAATTAGACCTTATTCCCTTAAAGTATTAACTAATTCACACTTTGGTTCTCAAACAAGTGCTTTTCCCACTTTAGCCTTTAACCTACTAAGTGGTGGCAATTGGGACCAATCACTGACTTCTGTCCAAGACTCTAATGAAAATTAATGTGGAGCCATACCAAAACCCATCCGCCCCTTTCAAAACCTTAACCTACCGAACCCAAGATCTAATGTACCCTAACCCAATACCCAAAATCTACCCTTTCTTCCTCCCACCTAACCCCTATCATCCATTGTCCCACCATCTACCTCACACACTACAACCTCACTACACAAACTTGCACACACGCAAACACACAAGTACAAACACAAATAAGCTTGTGCTCAAATAGATAGAGAAAGATAGAGAAGATTTATCTCCCACCAGCACAGGATCTGAAAATTGTTATTGTCGTCGAAGTTGAAGTTGTACGTCCATTATTGCCACAATAGCTCAACCACCATTGCCAACGAGGCCTCTTTTTTTTGTGTATGTGGCAGTGGTGCTAATGACAATGGTGTTTTGTGGTTGCGGTGCTAATGATGGTGGGAGTTAGGCTTTGGGAGGTTTAGTAGGGCTTTGACTCTCACCATCACTGATTTTCTAATGTAGTCGCACAACTGCCGTTGGTAACAAGGCTTTTGTGTATAGCAATAATGCTAATGACGATGATGTTTGTGGCAGTGGTTGCGCTAACGACTGTGGGGGGTAAGAATGTGGAATGGTGATTGGGGATTTTATGTTGGGTTGTGTAAATTTTAGGTAGTGGTGGCGAGTAGTGGTATGGGGAAGGCTAGGGTTAAGGAAGGGGTTGGGGATATTGGGTTGGGAAAGTTAAGGTTTGGATTTGATTGTCACATACGTGATACAATATGTCATTTTCCGTAAAAAAATTAGACAGAAGTTGGTGATTGGTCATGATTGCAATCAATTCCATATGTTAAGAGCCAAAGTGAAAACAAGTATTTGTTTGAGGGGCAAAGTACACATTGGGAATCCATTTATACTTTAAGGGGTAACATGTAATTGACCCAAAATTAAAGGAACTGGTCCTCACATACCCAATTATCACCTTCGTGTTTTGAGTTACATCATCGTAGAAATTTGATTGTGACGTAGGAAATTTCAGGGTAAGAGTGACATGAGCTAGCAACGAAGGTGTGATATCACCTTCGTGTCAATGTCTCAACGAATGCACAAAATTTTCACTAATCAACCAAATTTTATCTCATCTTTTTTCTTTACACGTCTTCCACCCTAAAAAAACTGAGATACTCACCCGCTTGTATCTTTCTATTAATTTTAATTTTTTTTTGCTACATGTTCTCTACAAGTTTAATTAGCTCATTTTAAAAGTCAACCGTCATGTTGACATAGTAGAATTTATAATGTTTATATATAATTCACAATCTTTAAATATAACTGAACCATCTGTTGAACTCATTGTATTTGTATTTGTGAATATATCACACTCAAATATGACAATTCATGCTTGAATTTTGATTTCACGTGATATTACTGTTGTAATGAAATTCTTTCCGGTGAAGTTACAACTTTAGGCTATGTTCCGTATGTGTGAAGAGAAAAGGAAAGGAAAATAATTTGTTCGATTTTGCTAAAAAATTAAAATAATAATTTTTTATTTGGTTTTGGAGAAATAGAAAAGAAAATGAAAAACAGTTTAAACAAAAAGAGTATAAAGAAAATGGAAAAAAGATGAGAAAAAAGTGTGAAAGAAAAATAAATTCTTAATTATTGTTTTTCCAAAATTACGAACTAAATAAATGAATAGAAAAATTATTTATTCTTATTTTTTTATTTATTTCCTAAATTCCAAACAAAGCCTTATAATTTTAGGGTAAAGATTGGACTGGCAGCCCCCACT
>BRYE01000008.1:16886761-16891761 GCA_030159115.1 Actinidia arguta var. hypoleuca
CAACAGAACATCTCCATACCAGCACTAAATTCATTTAATAAAGTCACCAGTAAGCACAAAACTAACGCAGCAAATAAAGTGAGAATAAAACCAATAAGCCACACGAATGTCAGGCGTTCATTTCTCGCATAACAATCGAAAGAGAACACAAAAACATAACTCATGCTAGACAAATTTTCTGCTTAATAACTTCACACCACAGTCCGGCAAGTTGCCAAGTTTGCTAGTCACTAATAAGCATGGTCACAGAACACGGCAATTTTTTAAAAAATAGGATATGAATATGGCGGAAAATTTGTGTGTGGGGGGGGGGGGGGGAATTCGTATATTTATATTTATAATCTATATGAATATCTTATCCACAAACAACTAAAACTAATCAAAATTAACAATAAGTATATAATTAATAGATAATTCATAAAAAAGACAAATCATAAGGCACGTAACAGAGTCACCATGCATGGAAAAGAAGAGTTTTTCATAGGGAGAGAACAACACCCTAAACATGTCTTTCAATTTGTCCGGGCAGGGGACATGCATGTCCAAGGGTAATACCAATAATGAAACTACGACTTAAAAATAAACAGTGATAACATAATTGATATCATTGATAACATTGCAAGCCCTAACCAAGTAAAGAAACCGAATGGGGACTACCCAATTCCTTCAAATCGGAAGCACCCACTAAGTCTATTACTTAACCCAGTAATAGGGTCCGGGCATCGGATGAATATGAACCAAATCTTCCAAAACCATCCATATACTAAAAAAAATAAAGTTAAAATCAAGTATAGCAACTGGCACAGAACATGTATAAAGGACATAAATTTAGATCACAAACCTTGTGATACACATTGCATTTCCAACTAAACAAGGAAGAGAAGAGTATCAACCATAGAAAATCCCAAATGGATTGACAAACTAATAAAGAAATCATCTGATGATTCAAATGAACAATCACAATAGACATAAACAAAATTGGTTATTCATTGATTTGTAGAGAAAAAAGAAGAGGAAAAAGAAAAAAATCAAATAGGTACTCGCACAATTCCACAAAAAGCTGTTGTGGGTGGCTGAAAAGGGAGTTCAGGGTTAGAGTTTTGAAATTAAAGAGGAAAAAGTGATAGAAAGAAGTAATCTATTTCAGCCCAAAGGGTTCGAGTAATATCATACAGTAGGCAGTAGCTAGTAGTAAAAACAGGCAGGTAATAACCAACAAAAAAAGAAAAAAGAAAAAATCAATAATGCACAAAGATCTTAGTGCAAATGTAAATGAAAATTATTCTTTCAAACACGTTCGGTAATGGCACCAAATACTGACCAATGGGAGGTAAGAAAGTGTTCTGCATGGAGTCATCATGAACAAGAAAACTACAAGGATTTCCGTAGCTGTGGCAAATGGACCAATCACTTGAAACCATTGTCAGCCCAGTATTAGAGTTGGCTGACGGTGGAGGCCATCCCCCTGCATACATTCCAATGAAACATAAGGATTACTCAAAGAAACCGGCTTGATGGGAACCTTCCAATGAAATAAAAGGATTACTCAGAACTATTAGCAAAGAAAGCGGCTTGATGGGAAACCTTGCTTGGACCGAGTTTGACTTCAAATTGTCTAAGAAACCACCTATTCTATTAGAAACCTTCACAAAATCTCATATTCCTGTGGATCTTTGCAACAACAAACTAAATGAAAAAAAGCAGATAGAGCAGATTCACTTTGAATACTACCAAGGAGGAGCAGTCAGAACACAACAGGTGATGGACGATTTTCGTAAGTAAACAGGTCAACCAAAACTCAAAAGTATATTGATGGATTCCAAGTATCCATCATAAACATATCTCTGTATAGGGTTACCTCTATGATCAAGTTGTCACCCAGCTGCCTCCAACTTGCTAAATAATGTCAACTATAAAAATGGCAGACATAATGGTAATGTTTTTATGGCTTACATGACACCAAACATGAGCATGGATGGACTTGTGAGTGAGATTTCCCCTTTTCAAATAATCTGCAAACTTAAGGGCAATGATTTTCACTATGCTCTAGCCGTTCAGTATCCAGCACCCTCTGCTCTTGATGTCGTGCATCCGGCAATGCTGAAAACATTGACATCGTCATTCTATGGGTTGAGTCGTTTCAATTAACTAGTGTCGTGCAGACGTGCAACTGCTTATTACATTCGTAAAATTAAATTTTCGCATGTATTTATGATATTTATAAAATCAAATTGTAAAAAGAAAAGCCGACAATAATAGAAGACCAAAGAATAATAAAAAAATGTAAACATAACTTACAGATATTGACAAATCTTTTAAAAAGTATCCGTTTTAGTAACATTTACTTTTCATTGAAGATTAAGTAGGTTAGGTGATGAATTGTTATATGTTACATTAGTTTAACATGTTAAATGTAGTGGTTCCCACAATAATTCATAAATTAAATATGAGAAATAAACTGATTGGTTATCTTTTAAATGTTGTGGGTTCCACAATATACTGTTGTGGTCCCACAACAATATATAAATTAATTGGTTATCTTTTAAATGTTATGAATCTCACAATATATTGTTGTGGTTCTACAATAATATTTTTAAAAGATGTAAAAGAATTTAATAAGTTAAATATTAAAATCGTGGGTTCCACAATATTACGAGACTACCAAACGTTAATGCAGAGAGGCGGTTAAGGAAATACCAATAAAGTAAGTCGACAAATGCTAGCGAATGGGTAATTGGATTTGAGTATTTTGGTATTATGTAAAGAAACCTATGGGTAAAATGATCTTTCAACAATTGAATGGAGAAACTTGTAACTCTCGTATTTTTTGATCTTCTTCTAGACCTTTGGAATAAGTTTTTGGTTGTGCAGAACAAAGGGAAGTCCAATGCAAAAAAGAAGGGGATTCATTAGCTCGTTATTTAGTACAAATCAATAAAATGAGACGACAGCATCTGTAAAAATTATTCAACAGGCTCGTAGATAATAATATATAGAACAAGGGGTACAATAGAAAACAGGGTCAGCATACATATGTATACTCTACATAAAGGGTACAACTAGTTTAATGCATACTATTTTTTGAAATTCTTTCATACTTTTTTACTTCCCAAATCACTCTCATTGTCAACCAACAGTATCTGTTTCTAAAAACTCTCTAAATCTTAAAACTATTAAACCTCATTTCATACGATTGCGCTCGCTCACTCGCACGAACCACCACCGCGGTTTCATATGGGTGGCGGAGGGCAGAATTGGCAGGTTAAGGGAGGACAGGAGGTAGTGTTGGCCGACATGGTGGTTGTTGGTTGGGTGACGGTAAGAGGATGGTGCCCTGTGTGGTTATTCCAATTGAGGGAAAATTTATGTAACAAAAAGGGTAAATTTCACCGACACCCCTTGAGGTTCTTGTTAAGACATTAACATCCCTGAGGTACTAAAAACTACCCAGTGACCTTAAAGTGATGAGCTAAACAACCTATCTTCTTTTTATCTAAGCTTTTACCACTTCAACATAAAATCAAATAGTCTAGTTTTCAAATAGAAATTTGGTTTACTAAATTTTTTTGACTTTTTAGATGCAATATTTTGTTTTTAGTGAATTTTTTTATGTGGGCGAATTTGGATTTAGTGTATTTTGTATTTTTTAAATTTTTTTTAAACTTTTTCAATTTGTATATAGAAGACGAACTGAAAAAAAAAATTTGATCAAAATATGAGAAATGTTCATCAAAATATGAAAAATGTTCATCAAAATTAAAGTTAATATTACTCATTTGGAGCCTTAGTATTATGATCTAAAACTCTTCAAGCAAATGTCCTTCTTTTGCCATACTAATAGAGGTGGACACAATTGAATTTGAAACACCAAACACAATTATATATTTGGAGGCAACTTTCATAATCTGTTTTGCAAAAAACTTTTAGGAAATTTATTTTTGAAAACAACACTTTCTCTGTTTAGCTGGATTGACAGAGGCCATTCAAAATAAGCTCTTTCCCTATTGATTTCTTTTTCTAACAATCCTACTAACCCACTCAAATGGATTCAATGCATTTGTCATCCTACGAGTTGCCTAAAACAAAAAATAATCTTCGCACATGCATTTGGAAGTGGAGATATAATTTCTCTCTCTCTCTCTCTCTCTCTCTCTCTCTCTCTCTCTCTCTCTCATTTATATATATATACGAGTTGCCTAAAACAAAAAATAATATTCGCACATGCATTTGGAAGTGGAGATATAATTTCTCTCTCTCATATATATATATACTTTCCCCCCAATGGATTGTCGAAATTATCTCCCAATAATCATTGTTTAAAGATGGGTAGTGATTTTTACACTATACCTTTCTCTATTTGCAAGCATTTTTTATTACGTAAAATAACCCAAATAGCCTTTCATGTAGTTAAAAAATTCAAGCAAAAATAATTTATAAAAATATAAATACAAGGGTATTTAGGTAATTTCACATAATAAAAACATAAAAAAAAAGTGTAATTAAAAAAAAATGAGTGTGAAATAATCACCCAAGAAAGATAATACATATTATTCATTATATTTGCAAACCTTGTGTAGCATACACATGATTCATATAAATGTGTACTTGGAGCGAAGAAGTTCTCGATAGAGTAGGATAAAAGCAACTTGTAAGAACCAACCACAAACTCAAAGAGTACGGTGTTCATTTTTTTGGGTCTCATTCGCATATTTTCAAGGGAAGATCTCATCTCCCTATTTTGCAGTGCAAAACCAATTGAGTTGGAGGGGTATTTTTAGCATTGAAAAGTATGAGTCAGTTTTAAATTTGTGTCTATACCAAATGAGGTGTTGCCTTTTAACGATCGAATGGATGCTACCGGAGACTCTCTTCATCAAAGAAGCCTTGATGAATATATATACCCAATGTACAAGTATCAAAACCAATAAATTACCTGTCAAAAAAAGCAAGCAAAAACAAAACAAAGTCAAGAATATATACATTTTCCCATCATTAAAAGG
>BRYE01000008.1:16926761-16931761 GCA_030159115.1 Actinidia arguta var. hypoleuca
GGTCGGGTTGGAGAAATTTGGGCTCGAATCTGATCCAATAATCGTCGGATCGGATTGGATCGGATCGGGTGGAATATGGTCGGGTTGGATCAAAAATGTGAATTTTAGTGTAATATTTTATCGGGTTTGGCGGTTTGGCGGTCGGATTGGACGATTTAATGGTTCGACACCTGAACTGAATGTGGTCGGGTTAGTTAAATTCCATCCGTTATTCATTCGTAGAGTGAACGGATTTGATCGGGTTCGGGTTGGGTCTGGGCGGATTGACAGATATTTGCACAGCCCTACCTCAAATAGACCAATAAACCTTGGCGATAGCTTGCCGCTATGCCCAAAACGCATTAATCCTCTCTTTGGTGAAATCTTTAAGAACTCGTGGTCTCCAACTACAACTTCCAAGTGACGTTTTTCTCTGGTCGGCGTAATTCTTCTAACGACTTTGTGCTGTGAGTAAACGTTTCCTAATCAAGACTACTTTCTCGGTCGTATCACGAACCCAATATGACTTTGCAAGCACTGCCTCTCCAACATCGGTCCAACAAACAAGTGACCTACATGGTCTACCGTACAACGCTTCAAAAGGTGTCATCCCAATACTCACTTGATAACTGTTGTTATTTGCGAATTCTACTAAGTGTAGGTGATCCTCCTATGAACCCCCAAAGTCAAGCACACATGCCCCGTAGCATGTCCTTCAGAATCTGAATAGTACGCTCAAACTGTTCGTCGGTCTCAGGATGAAATGCCGTGCTTAGTCTCAAATTCGAGCCAAGAGCTGACTACATGTCCTTCCAAAAGAGAGATGTAAAACACGGATCTCTATCGGAAACGATAGATACCGGAAACCCGTGAAGTCGAACGATTTCACAAACATAAATAATGCAAAGATCCTCTGTCGAATTTGACAGACGGATAGGAAGAAAATGTGCGGATTTAGTCAAACGATCGACCACAACTCAAACAGTGTCGTGCCCTCTTAGTGACCTAGGCAAACTAGACACAGTCCATCGTTATATGCTCAAACCTATTGGTTTCTAGTGTTCAACTTTCACTTGTTGGCAAGTCAAACAATTCGAAACGAACAAGGTAACGTCTTTCTTCATTCGCCTCTACCAAAATTGTCGACACAAATCATGATACATCTTCGTCCCTCCAGGGTGAACTGCAAGTCGCGAATGATGAAACTCATTAAGAACGTCTTCTCTACTAGACAAATGTGCAAACAATATAGACTTATACCTCAAACCCTGATCCGAATGTAAAACCCAATTTGTCAGTCCTACACCTCTCATAATGTGGTCGCAAATCGTCTTGGCCTTTACGTCCTGCTGTTGTGCCTCAGTAACTCGACTGATGATAGATGGTTCCGCAGACAACGTGAACAAGTTAGCAAACTCATCCTTCTCGTTGAGAAGCAAATCGTACTCACTGAGATCCTGAAGCATTTTCCACTCATGAATGGAAATGCTCGCCAATGTACTAAGAGATTTTCTGCAAAGCGCATCAGCCATAACATTGGCCTTCCCGGGATGATAGTGCAATTCAAAGTCGTAGTCCTCCATGTACTCCATCCAGCGTTGCTGCCTCAAGTTCAAATTCTTCTGTGTAAACAGGTACTTCAAACCGCTCTCCGTACAAGTAATGCCTCTAACTTTTCAAAGCAAATATGAAGGCCACAAGCTCTAAGTCGTGAGTAGGATAATTTTGCTCATGCGTCTTCAATTGATGTGAACCATACGCAATCACCTTACCCAACTGCATCAACACGTAACCCAAGCTGTCACGTGAAGTGTCGCAGTACACGGTATAACCCAACCCTCGCTCTGGTATAACAAGAATCGGTGCTGAAGTCAATCTCTTCTTAAGCTCTTGAAACGAACGCTCGCAAGCATCGTTCCAAACAAAACGAATCCCTTCCTCGTAAGTCGAGTCACCGATGCCGCTAAACGTGAAAAATCCTTTACGAATCGTCGATAGTAACCGGTTAAGCCCAAGAAATTACGAATCTCAGACATGGTTTTCGGTCGTTCCCAATTCATCATTGCCTCAATCTTCGATGAATCAACAACTACTCCGCTTCCAGAAACAACGTTACACAAGAACTTTACTTCAGGTTACCAAAATTCGCACTTGCTAAACTTAGCATACAAACGATGCTCTCGTAAAAGCTGCAACACAATTCTCAGATGCTCCTCATGTGACTCAACTGATGGTGAATAGATTAAGATGTTGTCCACGAACACGACTACAAAATGATCAAGATACGGATGAAAGACATGATTCATTAAATCCATGAAAGCTGCTAATGCGTTTGTAAGACCAAACGGCATTACAAGAAATTCGTAATGTCCGTAGCGTGAGCGAAAAGCCGTCTTCGCAATATCTCCTTCCTTGATCCGCAATTGGTGATAACCCAATCTCAAATCAATCTTCGAGAAATAGCTCGAACCCTTTAATTGGTCAAATAAGTTGTCGATCCTTGGATGTTGATACTTGTTCTTTATCGTTACACGATTCAGTTGTTCATAATCTATACACATTCGAAGTGACCCATTCTTCTTTATAGCAAACAAAGCTGAAGCTCTCCACGGTGATGCAGTAGGTCGGATAAAATCCTTATCCAGCAAGTGTTGAATCTGAACCTTTAACTCTTGCAATTCTGTCGGTGCAAAACGATACGGTGGTACCGAGATGGGCGCGGTGCTCGGTATAAAATCAATGGAGAATTCATCTCCCGATGCGGTGGTAAGTCCGTCAAATCTTCCGGAAAGACATTCGAAAAGTCGCAACAACCTGTGGCAAAGCCACGCTAATCACGCTTCCCTCGTCGACCAAGCAAGTCGAGAAAAGAAAATTCAATTCCCCTTGTCTACGCACATCAGTAGACGATAGGACAAAATCACCATCCCAATCTCCCACAAAATGAAAACGGTCGCCTTCGGGTGTATAGAAAGTAACCTCATGCCGAACACAATCTATCGTAGCTGTCAACCAATCCATGCCAAGGATTACGTCGAAATTAATCATGTCGAACACAATAAAGTCGAACACGAAACGTCGATCGGCAATCTCAACCTCGCAAGACCTACAGACTCGTCTCAAGGTTTTCCTACCTTCAATTAGAGTGTCTAACAAAAGTACTGAATCTAACACCTCAATCTCTAAATCCAATGCCAAAGCAAACGATGATGCAATGAATGAATGTGATGCTCTCGTGTCGATGAGAACACGAGCCCACGAATTAAACACAAGAAAAGTACCTCGCATGACAGAGGTATCCAACTGCGGCTCTTGTTGTCCCGCTGTTCCCGACAGTCTCGCTGCTGATGTCATAGCATAAACCCACCCCTGAGTCCTCTAACTCTGCTGACCCAAAGCTTGTGGTCTCGACTGATAAAAAGACCGAGTTGACATAGGTGTTAGAGTGGCCCTAGACTCTTGAACTGATTGCGTAGGTTGCTGCGACCTTGTAGCTCCCTGACTATTCCTCCTATGTGTGCACTGCCTCATGACATGACAAACTTGACCACACTGAAAACAAGTTGGTGGCCCCCTAACTAGTGTCTGTTCCTATGCTTGCCCACGGGATTGTCCCCTCTATTGCGACTGCCTCTACTGTTGAACCTTCAGTGGGCAGTCCACAACACGATGCCTTAGCTGGTGACAACTAAAACAAATCGGTCCTCCCGAGATGTCTGGCCAGATGATACTACTGAAATTGTAGGTGAATACCTAATAGGATACTGTTGCTGTGACATAGAACTTTTCAATTTCTTCGAAAAGTGTCCCTCAAACTGAGCACTCGTACCTTCACGTTGGGATTTTGGATTCGTCATCTTCCTCGTCTCATTCAAAGTTTCCTCTATGGCTGCCGCCGAGCTAACCATGATCGAGTAAACTTTGATCAAGTTCTCCGCAATTTTATTCTTTATGAAAGGCCTAAGCCCCCGCATAAATTGTTTTGCCTTCTCCTCTTCCGTCGGCACAAACGCCCTTGCGAACCTCGACAAGCTAGTGAATTTGGCCTCATACTGAGCCACATTCATACTCCATTGAACCAAATTAATGAATTCCATTCTCAATGCCTCCTTAGCTGTATCCGTAAAGTATTGGTCTAAGAAAGCTTTTCTAAATGGCTCCCACTTCTTAGTCACATTCTCCTCCACGGTCTTCCTTCATTGGAGAGTGTCCCCTTATAATTGATAAGACGCGAACAACACCCTCAACTCCTCCTCCATCACCAAGATCGTGTCTAACACTCTTGTGACTTGCTCCAACCAATCTTCCGCAACCAACGGATTCGATTCACCCCTAAACGTAGGCGGGCGAAGTTGTAGAAATGCCTTCATGGCTGTAGTAGCCCTAGAGTCCGCTGCTCTAGCCGGCATTTGCATCGTTTGTACCGTGTTCCTCACCACTTGTTCAATAGCGGTGAACACCCCTTGCATAAATTACGCGCCACCAAACACCGCCGGTGGAGCTACTCCTCCAATTACCGACTCTTAGTGATTTTCATTGTCCCGTTCTTCACGATCCCCACGAGTCCCGCGTGCTACACGAGCTCCATGAGCTCCCGTAAGTGATCTCTCGCGACCTCTCACTTGATGTGGTGGCATGTTTTACATGATGTCACAAGAAAACGATAAGATAATCATATTAATTTATGATAAAGCCAAGGCATTACTCTACAATACTTATAGCAATAACATGTAGCACACATGTTCATGTTATTTCTCAATACCTATGTAATACCCTCGTGTTACCTCTCAATACATAGACACTAAAACAAACGTGATCCAACCACCCCACGGCTCATAGATATTCGAACCTAGAACTCTGATACCATGTTGTCACGCCCCTGATAAAACACGATCCGGTCACGTAAGCATACACATCATATCAAGAAAAGTCAACAGAATATAATAACTTATAACTACATATCGTCATAACATCATAGTACAACCAATTCCTTTCGTGGGACCATTCTCTCCATGAGCTAT
>BRYE01000008.1:16974261-16976761 GCA_030159115.1 Actinidia arguta var. hypoleuca
CAAAAAAAGTAGATGGGCTAATTGTCCCGAACAGTTGGATCGTTTAACTTTTTTATTTTCATTTCTTTTTCTCTCATAAAATTTAGAAGCCGTGGGGTTGTTGTTGTGAGAGGATAGGAGATGAGGATAGACAGACCCTACGGTTGCGTTGGTAGCTTCAACTCATCGTCCGGTCAACCAGCGATGCCCTAACTGCAATCATAGGAACAATGAGACCAACTGCTAAAGCTATTTTCGAAAAACGGTCCCCTCCGACGGTCAAGTTAGATGTCCGAAAATCTAGAGAGAAAATATTATCTAAGTTCTGAGAGTAAGGTTGCATGTACCTCTGTGAGAACAACAGTGTTCCCTTTTATACCCTAACTCAGCACGTGGCTCGACGCATTAGTTGTCTTGTCATTGACAGACTGTAGCTCGACGCGTGCTCATTCGCGCCAACTGCTGTGTCAGTGAGTAGAAGGCTTAGTCAGCCATGCCTCTACGGCGTGACTAGTAACTCTTAATTAACTACCGACGTCTCCATCCGGGTGTGGTGGTTGTTAGAAGGAACTTTGACATGCAAGTCACCTTTTGTCCCCTGACATTCCTTGGGATCATTGTCGGCTTTTGCCTCTCGTCTGAGCTTCCAGCGTAGTTATTGTTCCAAGCTTACTAAATAGCGACACCTTAGAAGTAACGATGGCTTTAGCTCGGACGACATTTGTCTTTGGTAGTGACTGCTCCGAGTTTCGACGCAAAAGATCTCTGAGTTTGTTCTGTAGCGACAGCTGACGGAGTCCTCTGCCTTAGCAAGAACAGTGTCTAACAGTGTTCACACCGAGCTCTGGCGCAGGGAACCACCGAGCTTACTTTATAGCGATCACTCATCGGAGGTTCCTATCCTAACAATACCAGATTATGTCATTGCATAATTAGTCCCCTTAGAGAAGCCAAACACAGCCTATAAGTCTTTTTTGTTTAAAAAAAATAAGAAAAAGACAAAAGATACTTTCTATTGGAAAAAAAGTTGTTGAAGCCTGCAGAAGCAAGTAATTTGAAGTGTGTGCAAGTTGGATGAAGTTTCCTATCTTGCTACCTACCAAAATATGAAGTTTCTTATCTTTTGTGGCCAACTTGTAGCAACCAAAAGTGATCATAAAAAAAGGAAAAGAAAATCGGACCAATAGTTGATCTTGTGCATGTAGATATTGTAAACAAGCCAAATTATTCAAACTCGGCTCATGTTCGACTCATTAAAAAACTCATTTTAGTGCGGTTCGTTCTCCATACAAACTAAACTTGAACGGATTTTTGAACCGTGATAAATTCCAAACTATGCTTGAAAAGTTATTACCTAGCTCAATACACTTATACTGTATATATATAAAAAAAGTGACTCGAACACAACTTATGATCATTTGAAAAGAATTCGTTTGAGTTTGACTTGACTAATAAATAAATCAAAGTTAAACATATTTTTTAAATTATATAAATTTTAAATTAAATTTAAACAAAATATTATTGGATTCTGCTCATTTTGTTTGTGGTGCTACATGCATTCCACGTTCCCTTAATGTGAATTTGAATTATTTGAGGATCTGTCTCTTCTCCTATTGTCTATTTCGATGGATTGTGAAAATAAAGTAATGGTTAATTACGGAAATATCCCCTCCACAATCATTGAATATCACTTGTCCCGTTCTACTATAACATTGATTTACTCTCACCCCTTTTGGGGGAGCATTTTAAAGTTGAGGGGCTGCTTGTCACTTTACCGTTTATATTTTATCTATCAAATTTAGTTCTAAAGCGTAGGAACTTGGTCAGTGCAGCATAGTACTCGGAAGTTCCGAGATAATTTTTTCACAGAGAGCTTGTTTGCAAGATTGAGTTTCGTTGTAAGTAAAAAAAGTGTAAAATTATATTTTTATGATTTTTGGAGAATAATGCAAATAAAAAGTAAATTACAATTGTAAAATAGCAAGATTCAAGTACTTAGTCGTCTCCTAACTTAAACGTTCCAATTCCTTCTCCTTTTATGAACTCAACCAATTTATCAAGGTATAATGATGTTTGTTGGAAGATTTTTCGGTGAAAATATTATTTTATTTCTAAAGATGTGTGTATGAAATAAATAATAGATTTAGATAATGTTTCAAACACTTAAAATGCAATTGATCTAAATATTATTTATACCAAGTGAAATTGATAACTATTAATCAAAAATATTTACAATTTTAAGTTTCGATTTCTAAAACTACCATTAATATTTCATAAACAAATATTAAAATTAATTTAGAAGAGAAAAGAAATTAGTTCATCAAAGGGTCGGAAGAAAACTTCCCCCTTGAACCAAACCTAGAGATTTAGCTTTCTATAGGTATGGAAGACTTAATTTTTAATGCAAAATAAGCAAATAAAAATAAAAGAACTTAATATATAATTAAAGAAAAACAAATTTAGCCCAGCCATTCAGGAGGAACAAACAAAATTTATAAACATAAAAATACTTAAAATAAAG
>BRYE01000008.1:16981761-16986761 GCA_030159115.1 Actinidia arguta var. hypoleuca
TTTTAAGTTTCGATATTTAAAACTATCATTAATATTTCATAAACAAATATTAAAATTATTTTAGAAGAGAAAAGAAATTAGTTCATCAAATAATTGGAAGAAGACGTCGTCCTTGAACCGAGACTAAAGATTTAACCTTTTATAGGTATGAAAGACTTAATCTTTAGTGCAAAATAAGCAAATCAAAATAAAAGAACTTAACATATAATTAAAGAAAAGCAAATTTAACCCAGTGTCTTCGCTCCCGGAAGTGAATTCTTTACCGCAAGTGTATGGGTCGCGAAGTAGTAATAAACTCGAAGTACGAGTATCGATCCCACGAGGAGCAGTGCCAAGGTAATCACATGGAATTAAATGATCTTAAATTAGAGATCAAAAAAATTAAGGAATATTGTGCTACTCATGTAAGGTTTCAAAAATATTTTCTCTTTAATTATGAGGCATAGGTGACGTCATCGTGTGTGTATATATATATATATATATATCATTATGGATTTTAGTGTAAATTGGATCACACATGGAGTATTTGGGCTTGAATTGATTGAAATTGGGTTGGGAGAGAGTGGGCCAAATACTTGGCCCATGATTGGTTGATTTTAATTTAGATGTTTGCCAAACAAGACCTAAGGGCTTTGAGTGTTATTTGAGATATATCTCTTTACTCGTTGACCTAGCATTTATTTTTCAAAGCATTCACTCTTCCTTCTCTTCTTCCCTCTCTCTAGGGCTTTGAGCCTTTAGGGCAAGATTTGAGTGAATGATAATGTGGTTTGAGTAGTGATTCTTGGAACAAAATTTTCAATTCAACGAGGGCATCAATTTGAGACAAAAAGGTTTGGGATTGAAGCAAGTTGGAGAGTTAGAGTTCATCTCATCTTCTTCAACATATTTGGGATTTTGCTTGCTTGGATTTGAGGTAAATGGGGTTTTTCTTGTTGGAGTTTAATTTTAGGATTGTTGTTAATGGCTTATATGAATCCTATTGAGACATTATTTTGGATATTGAATCCTAAATAGAAGATTGGTTTTAAAGGAAAAGTATGGAGTTCATGGATCTGAAATCGTTCTGTATTCTGCGATATCTACCGGTAGTCATATTCTTTCTACCGGTAATTTTTTTTATTTTCTGAAGCTGACTCGACCTACCGGTAGTAATATTTCCACTACTGATAGTGATTTTTGATATTTTGTCTCTAGATGGTTGTGTACCGGTAGTACTTGTTTTCGCTATCGGTAGTTATTAATTGGATATTTGCCACTGGTTTGTTGTCTACCAGTAAAAAAAAGTTTCACTACCGATAGTGATTTATTATATTTAGCCACTGAATGGGTGTCTACTGGTAGTACTTCCTTCCACTACTGGTAGTGAATAATAATAGTTTGCCTCTGGATGGTCCTCTATCGGTAGTAATTTATGTAGCTTTGTCTCTGTAATACCGTCTATCGGTACTTATCTGCAGTAACAGTTTATAAAAACTTTTAAAGTAAACACGGTTGATCTATGGTTAAGATTATGTATTTTGTCTATAACAAATGCATTCGAATGTTTTCAATAATGATTATTATTAACAAATTTTAATACTTGTATAGTATGTTATTTACATTAAAGCTCTTAGCAAATGTAACATGAATTTATGTTGGAACGTAAAATTTATAAATGATTTTGGGAATGACACGCTAGAAGATACCAGAATTAGATGGCTTAGATTAAGTCCAATGTGAAAGACCTAGATAACAATCGCGCGGGAGGGAATGTCGACCCTTCGGTTAGTGACCGAGAATGCGGCTGGATATTGGGTATGTCAAACCTTTGGTGAAAGTCCAAGAAGTAGGCCGGAATGAGAGAATGTTAAAGCCTTAAGTGAAAGCCCAAGAAGTTGACTAGATATTATCTCACATGCTTAGTGCATAACGAGGCCAATTAGGTATTAGCCTAGGTGTGTCATTCAAAGGTATTGGATTATTGCTTTTGAGAAAATTCGGCAAGTTTGTGAATTCATTGATTTGAGAAATTATAAAATAAATACTTTCAAAAAAGCTAAAATATGTGAAAACTAAATGATTTATGAAATTATGAATTTGATATCAAAAGTATATTTTAATATGAATGAGAACATCAGAATACGTTAGTTGTATTCTGATGTTATGATAAGATGTTGTAATATTATTTCCGCACTCTGATATAATGACGTGATTGGGATGTATTATTTTGGTTTAGTTTATTGTATTATTGTGATTGTCTACAAGGCCAAATATGATATTATTTGGGGCGTGATAACTCAAGATAGGAAGATAATAGATCTTCAGTTTCAAGTAGCTACTATATCTCAAATTATGAAAGGTAATGGGCTTATTATGGAAGATTCATTAAAAGATAAAGAAAAATAAAATAAAGAAGAATCTCTTCTTGAAGGTAATCCTAATTTATTAATAATTAATAAGGCCCCATATTAAAAATGGTATATTAGAATTAATTTGATAATTAAATCTGAATTTATAATTGAAAATGCTATTGCATTAGTTGATAGTGGTGTATATATGAACTGCATTCAGGAAGAATTAGTTCCTACTCAATATTTTGAGAAAACTACCCAGACTTTGTCCAATGCTAGTGATGGAAATATAAAAATAAAATATAAATTGAATAATGTTTAAATTTGTAAAGATGGTATATGTATACCCACCACTTTTTTATTGGTGAAAGATTTATCTTCACAAGAGTTAATTTTAGGTATTCCATTTTTATCTATGATTATGCATTTTAATGCTGATTCTACTTGTATATATGCTACTGTTCAGAATCAGTCAATCATATTTAAATTTATTATGCAACATAATCATAAAATTATAAATAAGTTGAAATATCAAATAATTTTGAAAGAAAAAAAATCTTTCAATTTTTTTTTAACATGTCCATTGAGGAATAATTATAGAATATTTTTGTAAAAAATAAAATTAATATTTTATTACAATAATTTCATAATGAAGTCTGTAGTGATATTCCTAATGCTTTCTGGGATAGAAATAAGCATATTGTTTCTCTTTCATATGAATCTGATTTTGATGACAGGTTGATCCCTACTAAGGCAAGACCTGCACAATTCACAAATGAAAAAGGATTATTTAGATCTTTATCAAAAAAAAATTCAAATATTATTGAATAAAACTTTAATAAAAAAAAATACTTCTCTTTGGAGTTGTACAGCTTTTTATGTTAACAAAAATACAAAGCAGGAAAGAGGAGTTCCTAGACTTGTTATAAATTATAAGCCATTAAATTCTATTTTAAAATGGATTCGATATTCGATTCCTAATAAAAAAGATCTTTTCTAAATATTTTATTCTGCTTCAAGATCTTTTCGATATTCTATTCTGCTTCAATATTTTTTAAATTTGATTTAAAATCTGGATATTGGTAGATTCAAATTAATGAAGCAAACAGATATAAAACTACTTTTGTAATATCATTTGGGCATTATAAATGGAACATTATGCCTTTTAATTTAAAAAATGCCCCATCTGAATTTCAGAATATTATGAACGATATATTTTATCCATATTCTGATTTTTTAATTATTTATATTGATGATGTACTGATACTTTTCAAATAATATTGATCAACACTTCAAATATTTAAAAATTTTAAAAGATATTATTAAAAGAAATAGTTTGATATTATCATCTCCAAAAATAAAATTATTTCAATCAACTGTAAGATTTTTGGGACATAATTTTAATCAAGGAAAAATTATTCCTATTGATAGAAGTATTGAATTTGCTTCTAAATTTCTTGATAAAATAAGAGATAAAAACTCAACTCCAAAGATTTTTAGAAAGTTTAAATTATATTTTAGATTATTATCCTAATTTTGCACAAGATGTAACAATCTTATATTCAAGATTGAAAAAAATCCATATCCATAGACAGAAAAGCATAGCAAGACTGTTCAAAAAATAAAACTAAAAGTTAAACAGCTTCCTTACTTATCTTTATCCAAAATCAATTGGAAGAAGGTTATTGAAACCGATGCTTCTAATATTGGTTATGGAGGTATTTTAAAATAATTAAATCCTGAATCTAAAAAGGAAGAGGTTATACGCTTTATTTTAGGAATGTGAAAATCCCCACAAATCAGTTATTCTACTGTTAAAAAAAATGTTATATATTGTTAAATGTATTTCTAAATTTCAATATAATTTACTAAATCAAATTTTTATAATCAGAGTTGATTATTCTTCTATTAAACAGATTTTAAAAAAAAATATTAAAAATCTTGCCTCTAAATAAATATTTGCAAGATGGCAAGCTGAATTATATTCTTTTAATTTTAAAATTGATTATATCAAAGGAGAATCTAATTCTCTCCCTGATTTTCTTACCAGGAAATCTCTTCAAGGGTCATCATGATTAGTGATCAAAATATAAAAAAATTGAATAAAATTTTCAAAAGAAATTAAAATTCTAGAGCAAAGATCATTATATCTTTAACAGACCTTTAAAGATTATTTTATTCTTTATCAAGGAAACTTTTCAGGATATTATTTAAAATTATTCATATTTACGAAATAATCACAAATTTGAGGCTTAAAGCCAATAAGTTGTATATCACAACTCTTTAAAAATATTTTCTATGATTAGCAACAAAAATATTAGAAAGCTGAATGTTATCCTTAGAGAGATTGATATTTTAGAATAAAGACAGTTATATCTTCTTTTTTCTAAACATATATCTGATTATTATTTCAGTTATCAAACTGAAGTTATTATAAATAATAATTTGATTGCAGAATTAAAACTTAAAACTAGCAAGTTGTATATTACAACAAGATATTTTATTTCTGATGATCAGTGATACTGACAAAAGAAAAATAATTAAAATATTAAAAAAAATTAAACATCTTGAGAATGAACATCGTCAACTGTTGTATACATATAGTAATTATGATGAATAACTATTTTATAAATGAGATAATATTTCTAGAATTTCTATGAAAATATA
>BRYE01000008.1:17021761-17026761 GCA_030159115.1 Actinidia arguta var. hypoleuca
CTTCAGCCTAAAGAGTGGTTAGCCTTAGACTCCCTACTTGCATAGTCAATTTGGTCTTCGCTTGGACCTCTAGAAATTAAACAATAAAAACTCAAATAATTCCAGCCCTATTTCCATCATCCACATAAATACTGTCAGGGACCTAAAATGTGACAATCTCTAAATCCCAAAATCCATCATCTTCCCAAGTACTGGTCCCCTACAACTACTACAAATACAAAGGATTATCACTTCGCCATCCGTTACATAAGCCTCCACTGCAATGACCAGAGATAAAAGAAAACATGAAAGTACGCAAGTGAAAATACGAGCACATGGCACATGGCAAAGTTTCCATGGCTTTATCAAACTGCCTTATAATCCGACCAAACTCCTCTGACGGTATCTCGACAACCACGTCATATTCAAATTCTGATTCATTAACGTCCTAGATGAGATGATGAGTGGCAGGTCTCAATGTCGCGGAGGTGAAGCTAAAATTTCCTGAAATCCAATTAATCCACGCACAATCTTAGTTTCAACAAGTTCATAAAAAAAAAAACATCAAGTAATAAAATTCTTTCACTTAAATCTAAATATTCTGTAAAATAAAAGGAATTTTCATATTAGGGAGATCTGAACCAATTCTGTTATTTAACTGATTATCAAGAATCAGTCCGTACCAAACATAATCCACATCTAAAAATGATCTTTAAAGGCAAAACAGAGTGTAATCTTTTTCAATCACCTTTGAGAATCAACTCAAATCATCACCATTACATGTAATTGCATATATAATGAAAAAGAAAACTTATTATCGAACAAATCAATCAATTAAAACCAATTGTAGAACCCATTCCGTTATTGAATAAATTATCGAATAAATTTATTATGTGTGTGTGTATATTTATGTTTGTGAATATCATTATGGTTCATAATCTGTTATTGAACAGATTATCTTCAAAGGCGAAACAGAGTGCTCATCTTTCTCTGTTACTTCAAGAATTAACTCAAACCGTCACCATCCTATGGAATTGCATATCTACCTGAAAAGGAAAGTTTTATTGTTGAACAAATCAATCCATTTAAACCAATGTAATAGAACATCTGCATCTGCATCTATATCTATATCTATCTATGTATAAGTTTGTGAATAATATGATAGTTCAGAAACAAGAAAGGTTATCTTCAAAGGGAAAAAACAGAATATAATCTTCTCAATTATAATGGGTTTTTTAAAGAATCAGGAAAAATTATCTTCTTTTTTTTTTTTCATGAATTAATTCAAACCAACAGAGTATCATTTGCTTTCATGGGTTTTCCAATAATGAACTCAAACACACACACACACACACACACACACACACACACACACACACACACACACACACACACACGTACTGATCGTGAAGCTTGAACAATAAATAGATGGAAGTCTGTTCGATGAAAGTCGAAGTGACGAGGAAAGAAAGTGTTAGGGATTCATCGTCAGCGTGAGCAGAGAGTTGATTGCTGAGATCTTGGAGGTCGATCCATCTCCTTGTGGGTTTGGCGCAGGTATGGTTGAGGAAGCACGAAGATTTGAGCCAAAGAGATCCCATAAGATGCGAGGACCAAGCTTGCACGGTGAAGTGATCATGTGTCTAGGTGGCTGCGGCTTCGTTTTTGATCCGCACGATCGGTGACAACAATTTCATCAGGAGAGAGGGAGGGACGGGTATCATGGTGAGTCGGTGACAGAGAGAAAGCAGAGCAGAGCAGATAGGGTGGCTTCAGAGAGAGAGAGAACAAAGAAAGAGGGAACAAGGCTACAAGAGAGAGAGTGAATAGAGAGAGAAACAGAGTTATTGAGATGTAAGCATATGTTGAGGATTATATACATATATAAATATACATAAACATATATATATATATATATATATATGTGTGTGTGCGCGCGCGCGCATGTATATGGATATATGTAGAGAGAGAGGAGGTGGGAACTGGAGCGGATATGAGAATCATTACTGGGTTAGTTACTAACGGCTAGTTTCTTGGAATCTATCAAAACATACAAAGTTGCATTTGAATTAAGAATTTTGTGAGAAAAAAAAAATAAAAAATTTAATGGTCACTAATAGTTGAATTTTATATTTTATTTATTTTTATTTTTTTCTCTTATCAAATCTTTAGTCCAAATACAGTCTAAAAAATTATTTTAAACTTGAGAAATAATTTATACACTCCACTTTTGTATTTTTTTAATAAATATCTAAACTACCCACTAGGGGGAAAAATAAAATAAAAGTGTAATTGTTTGAAGAGGAATAGTTTTGGTAATGAAATAAATTTTAAGGACATTATTATAATTTTGCATAATAAAAACAAATTATGAAGTACACTACCTAAAAATTTTTCCATTTTCAAAATTTTAATAATAGCCCTTATACACTCACAATATACTAATTATATTTTTAAAACTTCTTGCACATCCAACACACACTAGGCCAAGTTTGGGGTATTAATTTTTTTAGTTTCTTAATTTTTAATTTTTTTAGTTTTTATTAAAAGATCTTCGTCATTTTATCAAAATTTTATATTTTTTCTTATTTTCTTGGCGAGAAGAGTCTGAAAATATAAAAAAAAATTATACAACTTGAAAAAAATTATTTTTATTCCCAAACAATCATCTAAAATAGTTTTTTTTTTCTTTAGTAGACTTTTTTTTCAAAGTAAATTAATTTTTTTATATTTTCTGACTCGTTTAGTCAAGAGAAATCGAAAAAAGATAAAATTTTAATCAAATAGCAAAAAATATTTAGTAAAGATAAAAAAAAAAGAAGCAAAAACTAAAAAGCAAAAAAAACTAAAACAATCAATATCTCAAACTGGTCTTAAAAATGCAACACCCAACCTTCCACCACCATAGCCGGCAGGCGGTGGCCCCCTTACCACCCAAAATCCCAACACTTTCCTCTCACTATAAACCCCGTATTAGAGAAGGCCATGGCTGATGGGGTCAATCCACAATCAAGCCAAGGTGCGAGACCATCCTAATGGGATTTTTGATTCAAATGCATAATGGATACATGACGCAGATAAAAAGTCATTAGAGATAAAACACGTCTATCTTAAGAATGCAAAATCTAAAATTCATTAGTATTCTTGAATTCACAAGAAATAAAGAGAAAATTCTCAGAAATTTTATTAATCAAAACTGAATTGCCTTTTAAGTTACAAGACGCTTAAATAATAATTTAGAAACCCTAATTCGTGTTAATCGCGAAATTAGACAAGAAATAAGAAAACTTACCATAAAAAAAAATTGAGTTAATGCCTAAATTAAAATCTACTCTACTTAGAAAATATTTTCCAACAAACGGAATCTTAATTTGATTTTTAAATTAAAAGTTATAGTTAAAACAATAATTACTATAAACGGCAAAATTGCCTTTTCGGGAAGGCAAACGATGGAATTTTTGCAAAAACAGGCGGGGCTCATGGCCAAAGGCAATGAGTTCTGATCCTCTCGACGATTCCATTCAGACCATCAAGTCTCACGCAATTCCGACGTTGGGCTCCGTGATTTCTACTATTACTTTTCTATTTGCCAGATTTTTTAGGCCGTAGTTTACTACGATCTCGCTGGTTAAGATAATCTTGAGTTGTCTGTTCTACATCAGACACAGCTGATCATGATGGTTTAATTTATTAAAAGCTGATTTTTTTGGTAAATAATAAAGAATAATGATTTTTGCACTATTTTTTACTAACTACATTATATTTTTTGTCATTATTATGCAATGTTATAGTAATGTCCTTAACATTTTTATCAATTACCAAAATTACCTCTCTCCACATTTACTGCATTCTCTTAGATTTTTACTACCTTGTTTTTTTTAGGGATAATTTGGGTATTTATTCCAATTTTACATAATGAGGACAAAAAATAGAGTACATTTTGTTGAAAAACAAAAATGTAATAAAAAAAATATTAATAAGATAAAATAGAATCACTCAATTAGAAGACAAAATCTGATATGGGCAGCGGGTTGATTACTGAAGAATTTTTTCTCTAGCACCAAAAGTAAACTTCACTTAACTCTCTAGGATTTTTGATATTTATAGTTATTTTTTCATAATTTTTCTTTTTTTTGAAACTATTATTAAGATTTTTCTCTAGAGTTAATTTTTTGACAAAGTGACAAGATTGACAAAATAACAAGTTAATCTTATCAATTTTGCCAAAAAATTATTTTCATGTGAGATTTTTTATTATAATTTTAAAAATAAATGAGATCAATATTATTTTAAAAATTATAAAGATAATTACTATGTTTACTAAAAACTTTAAGGTATGTCAGTGAAATTTCTTCAAAAAAACTTGGGATACACAAAAAACTCTTGGTTCCAAATAGAATCCCCCAGCTTCGAAAACACACACACAGAATCATCCGGGAACAGCGTACTTTTCCCATTCTCTTCTTTACGACTTCACCCTTAAATTTTCCAAAACCCCAGAAGTCTAAGAATATCCAAGATCCGCCGCTTCCACCACCACCACCACCGTGGTTCCCCACGACGTCCAGACCCCTTCCATATCTCCACTCCACCGCCGCCGCTACCCAGAACCTCCGCCTTTTCCTCCACCCTAATAGTCTCCACCCCGCCACCATCTCTCTCCCTAGTGACCCACCTTCCTAACCCTAACCCTATCCACCTCCTCGTTCTCCAAACCAATACATGGCTGCTAGTGTGTCCACATTCTTCAAATCTCTTCGTAACCCTAGCACGGGAAAGAGAGGCGGTGATGAGAGAGAAATTAGAGGTTGGGAGTGGCTGAGGAGGTGGAGGTGGAGGTGGAGGTGATAGGTTGGTGATTGGGGGTGTGCAGGGGCGGATCTATCCTTGGTTATTTGACCCTACCGAAATTTTTTTGTGTGCTTTTAGTCCATTAAAAAAAATATACTTTAACTCCAATAGAAAAAAAATACACTACTTTAACTCTATTAGAAAAAAAATTACACTATTATCTCATAATT
>BRYE01000008.1:17031761-17034261 GCA_030159115.1 Actinidia arguta var. hypoleuca
TTTTCAAACAGTTTTGTCATTTTCCTTTAGAACAACCTAGTGTTGTCCAATCATGTTAGATTCCTTTATTTACTTATATGGAGACTTAAACCTATATTCAAGAGATTTCAACCTCGTCGAGAGTTACATTAATTAATTCAATTATTATTGAACATAGCAATTGATATTTCTATCCCTTACATGTAGGGACACCTCGCGTAGAGCCTAACCAAGAGAACCTAGGTGAGTAACATGATGCCATGAATAAAATTATGTATTTTTAAAATATTTTTAATACGTACTATGCATATTCAAATTTTTTTCATGTTTTAATGCATTAAATGAATATGTTATGATATGAACAACATGTTTTTTAAACGTATGCAAATGTTGTTATGCTATGTATTGAAAACTCATGGATGAATAATTTGAAATGACTTTGATACTTAGCATGAATTTATGTGAAAAACAAAGTATGTATGCATGGTGACACTCGGAGTCCTATCGTGGCGGGATCTTAACCAAGCCCGATAGTCCTAATGGCAGAGTAGGGGACGTGAAATAAATTCACTCTACAATCGAGAGATCTCAGGCTTAAAGAATCACCTATAACCTATATGGTTAGTACGCATGACCGAAGTGTCATTAGTCGAGTCGTTACACCCTATGTTATGCTCATGATTTCAAGAAGTTATGATATGCTTATGCTCACGGTACGTTTTTAAATATGTATGCCATGTTTACGTGAGCTTCAAGTGCATGAAAATTCAATTACATGTTTTAAGCTGATTACGATATGTATGCTACAAAATGATCCATGGTATCTTATGTTCATGTATTATTGTTATTTACAAAGTTTTTAACTTACGTTTTTGAATTTTTTTTTCAGAAAATCAATCTGAAGAGCCATAAGACGAAGTTATCAAGCAAAAGTTAGTTTTGTGGCTTACGAGCTTTATTATGTAGCCTTGATTATGGGTTAGGCCCTATATGATGTAATTATGTTGGCCATTTGAGGTATAATTAATTAAAGTTGGCCTCGATATATACGTAAGCAGTTTAAAAACTTAGGCACAACTTTGTATATTTGTGTGCACGTCACACCTTTATATTTTCATATAGTATGACGTTTTCGCGAAAAATTTGTCTCATTTTAAATGAGTATGCACAGGTGATCAACCGTATGAAGGTAAGAAGGCCTTGGTGGGCCAGCCACCGGCCATCACGAGCTCATGATCCGCATAGGCCGGGTTGCAAGGCGTGACAATTATATTTTTCCGATTCTTCTTTGCGAGAAGAGTTTGAAAATGTAATTTTTTTTATCTAATTTAGACAAAAGATCACTAAACACTTTTTTTTTTAATTTAAAAAATCATCTAATTTTTTTTTCATTTTTAGTGAATTTGGTTTCAAATTATGTGAAGATTTTTATATTTTCGAACTCCTTTCATCAAAATAAATAAAAAATTTATAAAAATTAAATTGATCAAACGATAAAAAAATTTACTAAAGACAAAAAAACTCAAAAATTAAAAAACCAAAAAAACTACTTACCCAAATTAGGCCTTAGAAGAAAATATCTATAATTAGTAGATGATCACACAATTCAATTGAAAACGTTAAGAACGAATTCTAAAAAAATTGTATATGAAGAACAGAAATGAAATAAGATGAATATTTTAAGAATTATTGGCATAGTTTACCCAACTTATGATTGGTACTGTTTTCCTTTATAATTTGAACTTGGTTCGCAGTATATGCATTCTGCTCCAGTTGATGCATTACTCTTCTCACTCTATGCTACGGAGTCCTAGTCTGGCAATTCATTCGTTAGATTTAACAAAAAAAAATCAATGAATAGTCCAAATCTGCAAATCAACCATTGTTTATAAAATCACATCAAATATAAATCAATGAACTAAAAACTCAAAAAAAGTCAAAATTCACATGAATCGCTTCCTAGAATGGCATAGCCATATGGTCGAATGACCATAATACTCCGAACAGGACGTCGACATAGTCCTCTTACATTATTTTTTTTGGTAAGTTTAAAAGATTCAAGATGATTACAATTATCTAGTCTATAAAATGCAATTAAGCTTCCACTAAAATGTCTTTACTAAATGTATTTTCTAAATAAGTATCCAACTAAAAGTATTGAATTCATATTTATATTAGAGTACCGATCATTCGACATGTAATATATATAATCACGTGAGCTTCTAAATGCAAGCCAAAGTGGTCTCAATTCACCCCCAAACCAAAACTGATTTTATTTTTATTTCGATTGTACCCTTAGACGAATAAAAATGTAGCCCCAACTAATGCTTGATTAGGGGTCATTGCGGTGTTTTGAGTTCTTAGAGCTCAAAACGACGTCGTTTTGACTGAATTTTTTTCCTCTCAAAACGACGTCGTTTTGAGAGAATACATTTTTAGAATAAAACGACGTCGTTTTAGGCTCTTTGCAACACTGGAAACCACTCACTGCATGAACCCTCTCCACTAATTCTAACACACT
>BRYE01000008.1:17059261-17066761 GCA_030159115.1 Actinidia arguta var. hypoleuca
CCTCAACAGATGTGGTTTTGTAGGACGTCCAAAACCAACCTCAAAATGTGCATGGATCGATACATCAAACATGGGCTTCACCCTTAGCGTAAACAACGTGCCTCCACCAATTTTAAGAAGAAAGAAGCCCGAGGGAAATATACTAAATAGGCAAGAAAGATGAATTAGGAAAGTATATCCCCTTTGATAGCGAGATGTTAATTTCTTTTTATTGGAAATAAGATGTTAATGGATTTGATGAAAACTGTTCATATCACTATTTTAATGATTATCCTTGATACTTTGAATAACAATATACATAATACTAACATCAACTTATTGAATTTTTTCACATCGTTACTCGTTAAATTTAAATAAAATTAATAGCACTGTTGTATCCCTTATATTTGTGTTCGTCCAACCGTACTTTAATATCTTTATTTTATAAATGACTTTGTTTGAAATATATAGTGTTGTTACTAATACTTCTAATAATGGAAAACCTAGGGGGATGGGTAGACGTCAATTGACATTAGATGTTATAGTATGATTAATATATTGAATCTAACTGAGCATATAGCCTTTGATAGACCATAATTACAAAAAAGAAATTGTAGCCGACTCCAATTGATTGGAACACAAGGCTTTGTTCGGTTTGGTTTTGTTGAAATTTAGATATGAGTTATTTTTGAGATTCATGGAATTTTTTGGGATGAACTCCTGATTTTGGAATAATTAACAACCGAGGTAAATCACCGAAAAAGCTAGTTAAGGAGATTTTATTCGGTACATTGCTTCAACATGAATACTCAAGATTCCCAATGGAAACTTCTAATGTGGAACTCAATACACCCATGCAGGTCAGTGTGATTACAAACTCTCACCTTTATCACCTCATGTCCTTTTGATGCGCTCAAATTTGGTCAAAATACTATGCTCAGTTGTGGTCAAACCCAAAATAAAGTGACCTTATGTTGCAGCACTTCGATTCCACTTGGCCGTGTGAACAAGTTTGCTCTACACCGTACAAAACAACCTAATGAGCTTTCCTGAAAGTGCTACCCAAGGAGATGTCATCTTGGTTCATTCTTGTACATATATACCTGAGTTCCCAATGCAAACTCCGTTGTGTGACTCGCACGTCCATGTTGAAATCATCACACACTACTATTCTGTCTCATCTTCATAATGCTACACCTTTAGGCCATTCCATTCGAGGGTGATGGCTAGTGTGCGCATTGACTTCAAACTGAGATGAATGCATGTGGAAAGAATCCATTGGTGCTTGGGGCAGTAGATGGCTCTTTTTGTGTCGGGCCAAAATTTTGACACTAGCGGTTCATTGAGATTATTACCCATGGTTAGATGCATAAATGTGTTGCTCGTAGCATACCTTTGCAAGTCTTTCCTCGTTTCTATGAATTGTCACTTGGAGGCTTAGTCGGCCACGTTCCAATCATCGAATTTTGAATGCAACACCTAGGGTAGGTTTGTTATTACATTAGGGAAGAATTAGGAGACAACATTATCTGACATCGATCTCAGCTAGGATGTAAGTGACCTTTCTTCAATGCCAAAGACCATGTGGTCATTCTTTTAATTATAGGATCATAACTCCCTGAAAGAGTGATGGCTAGATTCACCATTATTAGAGATTATTTGAGTATAGATAGCTGCCAAAAAAGGTGATTGACGAGAGTGATTCTTTTTTATATTTTCCAATTGTAATATGAGTTGAGTGAGATTAAGGAGTCGGTCCCATTACTCACCCTGACAAGAGGTTCTATGTTTTTGCAGCCAAGCAGCAGCTGAGCTGTTTTCATTGTCCTTTTTTTCGATTAGTGATGTGATCTGCCACTAAAGAACTGTGCAAGTTGACTAGAATCTAGAGAAGATGACGGCATGGCACTCCCTCGTTAGTTGAGTTGGGGAGTTTTAACATGTCGCAATGCTGATGTAGAGAGGATGCTTTGTTTTTGCGATCGAATGATCATTTTCTTGTAGCCTCCCTATGTTTAGTGATGTGATTGTAATATTCAAGCACTCAAATTCGATTAAACGTAGAAGCTATGTGATTATCATTATCTGTTCTTTTCGACAATTACTTCTCCTTAGATTATCTCTCAATGGTCAATATTGCCATCACTCACGTAATAGGTCTGATCTTGCCATCAAAAATAATTATATGGGGTCTCTCCCAACACGGAAGTTATCAACCGTTCTAGCTGAGAATGATGCTCATCCACTTTAGATATTAAAGTATCTTTGTCCAAGTGAAGGGTCAATTGTCTTTTTTCTCCGCCATATGGATTTTGCATTTTTTGACGATGACTCCTATGTTTGGAACACCCATCATAGGCCTCCCCCTAGTGTTGTAGATGAATTCAGATGGTAGCAATGTGGTAAACCCATTGAGTAAAAACCACCCATAACCTTGGCAGGACTCAAAAAAGTACGTTATGAGCTATAGATTTGTGCATTAGACCTTGAATAATAATCTCGATAAATCCCGAGTGTGTTAGACAAGTTTGTCTCCATTTCCTCAAGCATCAAGGGCCTTTTCAAGACTCATGTTGGCTCATTTTACGATTGTTTTGTTTTTGTTGGCATTAGGACACATTGCAAGTTTCATTTCTTGATTTTTTTTTGAATAGTTTAGCATACTAGATATATTTGTTTGTTTTTTTTTGCAAAAAGATTTTATGTTTCTTTTCCCATGATGATTAGATTGTGCATTAATGGCATGTGGTCTAACATGTTTTTTTTTAGGAAAATAACTATTTCAGATAATCATTCTTGGTACCATGCTTTGGGTGAATTAGTTGCTTATTGTTGCATGTTATTAGAAGGTTTCATGGATTAATTGATTCTATTTCTTTTTGTGCACCTTATGGTTGACACAATGTGGTTAGAGAGTACTTTCATTCCACCTCCGTCCCCGAGAAGCTACTACCACATTGTGACTACTCTGAAATCTTTCCCTCCATCAGCGTAATCGCAGAGAGAGAGAGAGAGAATCAGACTCCCTAAGACAACAACGATTGGTCACTTTTTCTCTCTAAATTGACCACTTTCTCTCTCCACACCTGCAATGCGTACAACTCTCTTCTCGCTTCTGGTCCTCGATTTCCTCTACTTTCTCTCTCTACCTTCTCACTCTCTCTCTCATTTCCTACGATTTGAACCAAGTCTTGCTGGAGGAAAACAATGCCACTATCGTCCAATCGAACTCCTAGCGGACGAGATCTAAGGAAGACACCTTTGCCGGCATGATCGATTGGGTGTTGGAAAAAGAGTTCACCAAGAATGAACAGTCTCAAGGTTTGGCTTAAATCTGAGCGCTATTCCTTTGGGTTTTGGTGTTTGGTTACATTTGGGGGTTTCTCGATTTGTTTGTGATTTAGGGTTTGAATTTTTAAAAAAATGCACAGTTCAGAACTTGAGTTGAATTGGTTCGCGAATTTGTGTCAGCATGATATAGTTTACTTCAATCAAGCATCTGATTTAATTTTTTTTTTTTGCGGGGTTAAAACTATTTCTAAATTTATTATTGTTGGAGAAAGTACTCTTGCTTTAGAAAAAAAACTTATTTACCTTTCACATTGTTCTCGGTTACATGTATTGATACAAACATACATATTCACTTGGTAGTATCATAGTCTCACAAGCTTACTTCTGCTTTATTTTTATTTTTTTTGCACTAATATGACTGGGTATTTTTATTTTTATTATAAGTGTGTAGGAATGTATATCTATGCTATAATAACATGTATTTCACAAGTTTTATTGTGTCATGGTACCGAAAACATCAAACAAAAGTTTTGTGATAGCTAGTTATGTTGTAGGAACATGAAATATGGGGAATCTGAAAGAATATTCTCATATGACAACTGTGCAATCATCATACTCAGAAATGACACTGATCATCTGCCTAAACAAACAAGGGAAAAGAAACGAATGAGATGTTTATTTTCTCTAGAGTTCAATGGGATTATATTTTAAGGACATTTTTACCTTGAGGCGAGATGTTATACCTCTGTCTCTCTTGAAATCACCTCCACTCCTAAGATGGTAGTTTTGGTGAACATGGAATATATATATTTTCTATGCTTCTCTTTTCAGTTCTCTTCTCATTAAATGAGCTAAGTAGTGGAGAGGAGTTGTACTTGGTAAGTTTCCCTTTTCTCTGTACCCATTTCTGTGTGATTCCATAGAAGAAGCTAGCTGACAAAGCAGAGGACAACAGAGCCAGAAGGTCTGATTGTGCTACGGTTTCTCCTTGACTTGATACCTTGTCTCAGTCAGTCTGTTCAGCTGGACACGCTGCTAAATAGGTCTGCTTAGTACAGATTTTTCTATTGTGTTCATTTTGTAGTTTATTTTTACGAAATGCTAATTCTGGAGTAATAGTGCAGATTATCGTTTCCCTAATTCTTATCCAAGAAAAAACCCTGACTCTCTCATGCAGCTACTGATCTTGGGTGTTTCAACAACAGTGTGGCTGATCAGCAGGTCCGCAGTGTTATTTTTTTCAACAATTTGAACATTGTATGCTAAATCTTTATGAGTAAGGGAAACAATTGTTGTAAGCAACCTTTTGTCTCTAGGGACACTACCATTATGGTTCTCTTTTTTTACATTTTCATAACCATGCTCAAACTTCCAGACTCCCCGAATATGAAAAACTAGAATAGCTGTCAAAAGTGTTCAGGGTGCAGCCTAAAAGGATTCATCCTAAATGCAGAAGAGGGTTTTATAAGATATCAGTAAAAATGTTTGGTGAAACTGAAAATTCAGTAAACCCTTATGTTCTTGTCGCCTCAACCCCACCCCTTGGAGGGAGGATGGGTGGTGGGAGGGTTGTGGAAGGTTCATTTGCTTTATATCACTTAAAGTTTTACGGAAGATCTTTTCAATGTGAGTGCTCTTTCCGTACAGTCATTTCAAGAAGGCAGATAACTATGCGAAGGGAAAGGGGACAAAGCTTTCTTTTAACAGCATGTGATACATTCTCCGCCAAACTGGTAAAAGAAATTACATTCTCAGCATAATATGCATGGACATTTTAGACTTAATATCGACATTCTGGAGAATTGATGTACCCGATTAGAAGTTCAATGTGTTGCATAAATTTCTGAGATTGCAGTGTGAAACTTCAATGAATAACTTACCTAGTATATTTAAAGCTGTAACTTATACATAATTTTTTCTTTGTAACCAAACCAAACTTTTCTTACTTCTTAGAATAGTTTAGTGAAATTATCATTGTTGTAGGAAATGTCCAACATCAATATCATAGCTGCTTAACTTTTCGGTAAGTACATTGTGAACATGGTACACTTTTGTTACTAAATACTAAATTTAGCTCCAAGCATTTATTTATTTATTAGTGCTTTCCTTATAAAAAAAACATCAATTGTTGGACTAGAACCTAGAAAGGCTTAGTTTAGTTGGATTATTTAAAAATAAAGGTCAATAGCGCATTGATAGTTAAACTTCTGTAGGATACTCTTTGTTGTGTGGCTTGAGAAAAACCAAATATTAACAATTTAATAGGCTATCTTTCTTTGAGTGTCCAATTATTAACAGTTTTCTTTATCATATTTAGAACTATTGTAGTACATTCCATTCATCTAATTCTGTATGAGCCTGTCCATATGTTACCACATTCTAGAGCATGTGGCGTACATAATTTCTATTTAAAATTTTTCTTATTGGCATGTTTGAGTTCAAGATAATGTTGGTTGAATCCCTAACTTCCAGATGCCTCAAATTGATCTTTTATGCCATTCGGCAAAGCTTTGAGTCTCCGCACATGGGTTTGGCTAAAAAAATCATCCTCGTTATTTTCCTTTTTTCCTTTGAGCATTGAAAATGAAAAATCCATTTTCCCTCCTATTTTGCAGCTAATCTTATATCGTCAAACTTTGCTAAACACAAGACTTCATGTTCTTCCCCTTCCTTGTTCAAGATTTTCCTTTTTGTAGCCTCAAACCAACATCCCTATACAACCCCTTGTGCACCTGCACGTGCTAGTGTGTATGGCACTGTTGTCCTCTTTATTATCTGCAAATGCGATACATGACTATTTTCTAAGTAAGTATTTGATTGTTTGACATAGCCATGATTACATTGGATGAAATTCCTTATCTCAGCATCCTCTTCCCGGGGATGTTTTGCATCACACCAATCAAAAACTGGGCAACAAGGCCTAAATGTCGCAATGATATGACTTCTTAAGTATACTATTGTTTGATTGGGAAAGATATGTTTAGATGCTCTTTTGCTCTCATAAATATCTACATGCCTTTTGTGCAGTTTCATTCATCAATTGAACAAATTGCTGCTGTATAGTGTTTTGATGAATATACTTTTTATACACTTTTAATTTCATTAGGCTGCTTTGTTGGAAACTTTTGCAAAGTCAAGTCCAAGAAAAATGAGACCAAGGAGGAGAAGGATGTCCCTCTGCCTCAATGTAGTGAATAGAGTAACATAAACTTTAGAATTTACTTCATGGAAGTGGTTGATTAACAAAGAAGATAAATTTATGTCGATACCCAATTTGAGCATTGCTGATATCTCTGTGGGTGTGCTAGGTCCTTTCACTTCATAATGTTTTCAATTTGGATAATTAGAATCGAGCAAAAGATATGCCAACATTGATAGATCGGAAGGTATATCATATACACATTTGTTAGATAGGTTATGTAAGATCTATATATTTGCGTAGTGCTGCTAGAATGTAAATGCACTATTGTCGTTACTAGACAATTTGTGAGTTGCATTGGTCAAGTTCCAAGTTGTTCAACTTAACAACTATTGATATAATTGTTGGATTTTTTTCTTCTTTAGGATAACATCTTTATCGTATCAAATCTCAAGTCAAAGTATCATGTGCTAAGTTAGCTTGAGGTTAAGCTTACTCTTCCTTTGTTTCCCCCTCCTCCTTATTGCCTACCAACGACTTGTTAGCTGATCTAAATATTCAAAACTGATCTAAATATTCAAACTAATCTAAATGTTCAAAACACTATTGGCAATCTGATCTCGTGGTTGTCAATTGTCTCTGCAACATGTGGTGGCATTGCCTTTGCTTGTGTTGGACAACCAGTTGGCCACTCATTCTTGCTTTTGTTATGTTCAAGATAAAATATTGTTTTGCAGAATGAATTTGTTTTGCCATTTCTCCTTTCCTATGTTACATGGACTCTTCTAAATTTGTAAAGTACCTGTGTCGGACACTCGACACTCGGACATGGGTATGAGATCCGTGTCCGACATATTTAGTTAGACATGCACTTAGAAAAAGTATTTTGGATATCAAATTAATCAGGAACTACGCATAGAACTCTTGTATTATGCATGAGATGCTTTAATGCACCTTGTATACATCTTTAATACAAGAAAATAGAATAAATATACGAAGGAATATGAATATATTGGCGTGTCTCTGTATCCTTGAAAATAAAATTAGATGAATCTGACACTTAGATTTGTACCCGCACCCGACACCCGCAC
>BRYE01000008.1:17091761-17096761 GCA_030159115.1 Actinidia arguta var. hypoleuca
GTATTTCCTTCTTGAGTGGTCTGGTGGGCTTTCTGTGTCTCCAACTATCGCTGCAGAATAGGGGTTCAATCACTACGGCTTGGATTGCAATAATGTCTTCAGGTTTTCAAGGTAGCAAATTTTACTCAAAATACTCATCTAATTTCAGTGTACTAATTAATTTATTTTATCTTAAAGAAAAAAAAAATCGTATTGTATGATATTTGGCTACCATGGTTGTGACCAACATGTTTTGTCATGTATTTGTATGTCAACTAAAATATTGTCATTACATTTTATAGGCTACTTGAAGAATACGAGAGAGATCTTGGAAGTGTCAAACATAATACATAAAGAGTATGTATGGTGATTTAAACTTGATACTATTGGAAATCACTATTGCTTGTTGTGCAGAATAAAGGATTTCTTACATTCATTATTGGGCTATCAGACATGACAATTATGGTGTGTGGATCTAACTAATGTTGTAAGTTGAGTTACATTCAAGGTGATAAATTTTACTCAAATTACTCACGTGACTTTAATGCACTAATTACTTTATAAAAAAGAGAAAAAGAAACTGATATTTGGTTTCCATGATTTCTAACTAACATCTTTTTTCAAATATTTGTGAGTTAACTTATTTTTTACCATTACATTTTGTTGGCTACTAGGAGTGTCCAATCTAAAAATAATTGGCAAGACCTCTAGATTGTATATGCTAAAGCTTGGGTGACTTAAGTAAACGATGTGGTATTAACCCTTCTAACACCCCCCATCCCCGCACGTGCAACCTGTATGCACGTGGAGGTGACAACAATGGAAATGACTCCGGTGGAAACTTGGCCCACGTGAAAGAGGATCGAGGGGTCCAATCTAAAACTAATTGGCAATAGGTGGAGTAACATTTAGATTATATATACCAAGTTTGGTTGGTAAACGACGTGGGAGAATACAAGAGAGAACATGGAAGTGTCAAAGATAATAGAGAAAGGTTTATGAATTGTCAGTAAACATTTTGAATGGTGATTTCAATTTAATACTACTAGAAATCATAATTGCTTGTTTTGTAAAATAAAAGATATTCCTAAGTTACAATGATCATTGGGAGGACATACATGACAATTGTGGCATTTGTATTTAGCTTTGTTGACATATTTGAAGTAAACGATGTTATGTCATCTAAAGGTTGGCATTTAAATAATTGCAAAGACCCAATGAGTAGGCTTTCTCAAATATGAGACACAAAGGGAGAAAGGTATTTATAAAGCAATAATGTTATACGCACCACGTTTTTTACCACATTTTGGTTACCATCCAACGTAACACAACCACTACCACCACCATGGGTGTTGTGGGTCCCACGTGAGATTCACTAATTTTCAATAGTTGTTAGTGTGCCACATTATTTCGTAAACAGAATGGGGTAAGAAAAAATGGCAAGTCAATTTATGAAATACTAAAAAGTTAACTGTGATCGGCAAATAGAGGAGTTGACTAACTAATGCAAGGCATCCAATTGATTACACAATCCCATTTTGTGCGGCATCTATCATAGTGGCATTTGGAATGATTTATACAAATTATAGATGCTGTCAGAAGTCACATCATTAGATTTCTACTTTTCAGAAAAAAATTTGTGTTATTTTTCACTGCATTCATCAACATTTATATATGTGAGATTCTTAAACATGTACTTGTGATTGAAGACTATCCCAACAGCTGCTTGAAGGATCTGAGGGATTCTTTGCAAACTGTTGGTTGTCTTATATTTGGCTTTAAGTTGTTTCTACTAGTTCAACAAATGGGGTTGTGCACCAACCAATTCTATAGAGCCTGATCCTATTTTGCCATTCACTTATCGGACTTGGACCGATAAATTGGGCTGATGGGAATATGCCTGCTAGAGTAACGGTCAACGGTAGATGCAGTCTCCCCTGCTCCGTTCTCTTTTTCTTTGTCTACCTCAAGCATCACTAAAATTGGTAAAGCATGTTTCTCTCTTTCTCTCTCCACCCCCTTGCCCTCCCATTTTCTATTTATGTCATATGCTTTCATTACTTTGTATTTTGATCCAATTAACAAGAAGAAATGGGTATGAGGGAAGGGAAATAAGTGAGTGGTTGGTGTGTGTTAAGACTGTTAGAAAGATGGATCTTATGTAGGGATTATTTTTTGTTGCACATGGGAGTGCAAGTATGGGAGAGTTAGGGAACAGGATCCCATGAGGGTCTCTAAGGAGTTGTATAGTTGTGTGGCGGTACGGGATGTGATAAAGAAATCCCGCTTAAACAATCCCGTCTGATTTTAAATTGTGTTTTGATTTTATATTTTCCCATAACTATGACAACAAGATCTCATGAGGGTCTCTAAGGAGTTGTATAGTTGTGTGGTGGTATGAGATGTGATAAAGAAATCCCTCTTAAAATATACTGTCTGATTTTAAACTCTCGTTGTTTGATAGCACTCAATGCAATACCTTCTCAGCCATTATCCCCATAGCCTCCATTCACTCTTATGCTTCTGAGGCAAGATAGGGAGAGGAAAAGGTGGCAAGAAGAATGAAAATGAGGTCGGGTTGTTACATTCTACATATTTCCTTTAATCCATTACACATATAGGTCCGTATATATAAGGGGAGAAAAGAGAGATTAGTTTGATAAGGTGGTTTTTACCCCGTTGTTGAGGTGGAGGATAATCAGATTTTTTTTTGGTCCAATTGGATTGATCCTTATCTCATATATATACATACCGAACATTGGAATATTCAACTTAGTTCAGTTTTATCTGACTTTTTAATCAGGACAGAAATGGGCTAACTTTAAAGGAAAGCTACTGCTGTTGTTGCTGCTTAAAAGTGCTAGTGCTTCATTTTTCAAATGGAAGCAGTAGTACCAAGCAATAAACTCAAAATGACTAACAAGGATATTTCATGATAAGCTTTATAAGAAAATGACCATGCTAACTCCAGTGTTGACCGGGTCCATCGGCATAGCCCCAGGCTTTGAATTCATCAAACTAGTCTTATTAAGAATATCCAATACATACTTCTGCTGTGACAAACTGACCCCCTCCTTAAACTAAGCTATCTCAATACCCAGAAAATATCGTAGTTTCCCCAAGTAGGTTTTTGGTGTGAAACTGTGTTTGGAGAAAGGTCTCCAATTCTTATATGCCTTTACTATTATCTCCAGTGACAATAATGTCATCCACATAAACGATTAATATCACCCTCCCCCTGTCAGAGATAAACGGAAGAAAACATAATGATCTGTCTCACGTCACATTTCAAACTCTGGTTTGAGACCTTAGAGAGCCTTCCAAAATCGGCATACTTTGCCAGACACCCCCTAAGCAACAAACTCATGTGGTTACTCCATGTAAACCCCCTCCTGCAAGTCATCATGAAGAAAAACATTTTTCACATCAAGTTGAAACAAACACCAATCCAAATTGGCATTAAGGGAAATAAGAATTCGTACAAAGGCAATCTTGGCAACTGGAGAGAACGTCTCAACAACCTAATCAATACCATAGGTCTGAGTATATCCTTTGATCATAAGGCGAGTTTTGTAGCGCTCAACAAAACCATCAGGATAATACTTCACTGTGAAACCCAACGGCAACCCATAACCAACTTGACAGAAGGAAGAGAAACTAACTGTCAAGTACCATTATCATGTAAAGCTGTCATTTCATCAACCATAGCTTGCCTCTCCATTGGGGAATAGACACGACCTTTGAAACAGATTTAGGAATTGTAGTAGAAATAAAACTACTAACAAAAACACGAAATGAAGGAGATAAACTGGCATACAACACAAACTAAGTAATAGGATGAGTGGTACATAAATACCTTTGCGAAAGGCAATAGGAAGTGAATCGGGATCAGAGGGAGCAGTGGTGCTAACATGAGGGAAGGAAGGATCCCTAGTTGGTGAAGAAGACTGGACAGTTGGAGTTGGTGGAGCCTGAGCCTAGGAAATAGTAGCTAACCATTTTCTACTAACGTAAACCTGCAGTGGCTTCTCATGTAGGGGGGACAACAGGAATAAGGTGGGAAGAAATTATTTGGGGAGTGGAAACGGCTAAGGTGTAGTGAAGTAGGGAAGTGACTCGTTGAACGTGACATCAACACACAAATTGGTGACAAAGAGTAGGGGAATAACACCGATAACCTTTTTGGGTACGAGAATATCTTAGGAAGACACATTTAATCGTGAGATGATCAAGCTTATCCCAACCAGAGTCAAGAGCTTGAACATGACACGTACACCCAAAAACCCGAGGAGGAAGAGAAAACAAGAATCAACCAGGATATAAGACCCGATGAGAAACAAGACCGCCTAAAACAATAGAGGGCATTGTATTTGCAAGATACCATGCGGTAAGAACCACGTCACTCCAAAAGGGTTGGGAACCTATATATGAAAAGACAAAGCTCGAGTCACATCGAGTAAGTTTCGTAGCTTGCGTTCAATAACTCTATGTTGTTGTGGAGTCCGAGCACAAGAAAATTGAAGCAAAATACCATGATCTCTAAAAAATTGTGAAAGTGCACGTAAATAGTATTCACGATCATTATCATAAGGACATACACATATAGAAGTATCAAATCAAGTTTTTATTTCCATAACAAATGATTTGAATATTGAATACAACTTAGACTCAGACCGATCTTTCACAAGGTAAAGATAGATTATCCTAGAAAAATCATCAACAAAAATAACAAAATATTGAAAACCAGAATACGACTTGACACGCATTGGACCCCAAATGTCTGATTGAACTAACTTAAAAAGACGCGACACACAACTCTCAACTTGAGGATGAAATGAATTACATTAATGCTTACTAAGTTAACAAGTTTCACTAAGAAGTGTGACCAGACTCTTACTTGACGGAACCAACTTCTTCAAGCTACCAAGGCGACAATGATCTTGAAAGGAGGATGTGGAAGGCTGAAGAGGCACATCGCGGGATAAATTCATATCAAAGTAGTAAATGCCATTGCGCTAAGA
>BRYE01000008.1:17164261-17169261 GCA_030159115.1 Actinidia arguta var. hypoleuca
GTGTTAGATTTTTTGATGAAACGTGGAACTATAAGGATTAAATTAAAACTTGAGTCAAACTTGAAGGGATAAAAGAAAAATCAACCCTTTTTATTTTAATGAATTTTTTTAGCTTATAATTGTATTTTTTTTCTTTTCTTTTTTCTACTTTTGACCCCAATTTTATTTTTTTTTACTTTTTAATTCCTCTTATTAGCAAAAAAATATAAATATTGACTAAATTTACAAAAAATACCAAATTTTGTCTATACCAAATTTGACTAAATTTACAAAAAATACGAATTTTTTTCTATACCAAATTTACAAAAAATACCACTTTCTCCTAATTTTATAAAAGATTATACTTTTTACTTGCCTCTATACCAAAAATATTTAAAAGTTAACCTCCCAAAAAATAAAATGTTAAAAAAAGTTCATTGAAGATATAAAACAAAAGGTCTTTTTAATAATTGTTATAAAAAAATCAATACTAAAATTGATTATACATTACACATTGCACACACTTTCATATAGAATGTACAACCTTTATAAATATGTTAATTGATGCTCTTAGGATACTAGTTAACAAAATCCTAAAAAATAGGTTAATAAGAAAGATTTTACATTGCACATGCCACACACTCACATGCAGAATGTACAATCCTTTTAACCATGTTAATTGATGTCTTTATGACCCTTGTTAACAAAATCCTAGAAAAAAGGGTTAATAAGAGGAATTGAAAATTTAAAAAAAAATATATTTGTTTGTCAAAATCGAATTAAAAAGAAAAATTAAACTAAAAAAATATGATTACAAACTAAAAAAAAATCCTTAAAAATAAAAAAAAGTTTTAATTTTCCTTTTACCTCTTTAAGTTTGACCAAAATTTTACTTTAATCCTTAAATTCTAATTTTTTATCAAAAATCTAAGACTGTTAGGTATAAAGTTAACATTGCAACTGACCTAAAATTATATGTCTTACTCTATTCAAATTTAAATTATAAGAACTAAAATAAAACTTAGGTCAAATTCAAAATTGATATTGATGACATGGACGGAAATGTTAAACTTTTATAAAATAAATAATTCTTAGGATTACAAATCTATATTCCTCCATTGACTCATGTCTTGCCACGTAACATATGCGTTACAATAGCCTTCACACCCCTCTTTGTGTTTGTCAAACACAAAATAAAAGACCATCCTTACATTTGCTTAATTACCAAAATTTTACGGTAAGTTTCATCTTTAGTCATTATAATTTAGACAAATCTCACTTTAGTCTATGTAATTTTAATTTTTAATCAATTTCAATGTGGCCTCTCCATTCAAATATTATTAAAAATATTGAGAGAAAATAAAAATATGACAAAAGAATATGCAATTTATGTTAGCCTTTCTAATGGATTTAGATGGAGGGATCATATTCTAATTGATTGATATAAGGTTAAAATTATTTAAATTAATATTATAAGGACCAAAGTGAAATTTTTCCTAAATAAAAGGAACCAATAGTAAAATTTTCGCAATATTTTGAGATGGTCAACAATTTAGGTGGGAGTTGGGTGGGACCAACAGAAAGGAAAATGCCAACATTTGATTCTTCATCTGCTTAATTGTCGACACAAATTGGGAAGTAATTAGAAACAATTGGAGATAGGTGGGGCCAATGTGCAATAGTATATTCTGGCGCAAACGTTCGATTCCCTCTCTAATAAATCGTCCCTTAAATACTTTTAACACTGCGGGTATGTTTGTTAAATGTTTTATTTTTTTTATTTTTTTTATAAATATAAACAAAAAATTTATTTGTGTTGCAAAAAATAAATAAAAATAACACAAAATAATTTTTATTATTTTTAAAAATAATGAAAATAAGAAAAAGATGTTTTTGTTTTGCTTCCAAAAAATTTTCATCCAAATTTTTTTCGTCCTCTTCCACTATCACCACCACCACCACGTCCTCCTCCACCACCACCACCACCATCACGTCATCCTCCTCCACCACCGCCCATCACCGCCACCGCCACTACCACCTCCTCTTCCACCACCACCACCATCGCCGCCACCCATCATCGTCATGTCCTCCTTCTCCTCCTCCACCACCACCACCGCCGCCGCTCCTCACCGCCACCGCCACCTCCTCCACCACCACTGCCACCTCCACCATCCCTGCCTCCCATCACCGCCACCAATTCCTCCTCCTCCACCTCCACCTCTACCTTTTTTTAAAGTAGTTTAAAAAAAAGTGAATATAAACACATTTTTATTTTTAAATAGTTTAAAAATAAGTGAATACAAACATATTTTTAGTTTCTATTTTATAAAAAACAAAACAAAACAAACACAAAAAATAAAAAAGTAAAAACGTTACCAAACATCACCTACTTATCCATGTATCCTCACACTGCAATTGATTATAACTTTTCTATTGTTTTTAGATGCTTATCATTTAGTTAAACCGTAATATTTTTTTTTAATAATCCAGTATTCCGCTGAGGTCATTTGGATCTAAGAGACTAATCTGAAATCCTGGTTAGACATTAAAAAAATACCAATATGGTTTAATATAAACACAAAATTAGTTTTAAGATCCATAATTTTCTAATTTTCATCCAGTTTTAATTTATAGTTTTTTTTAGTTGATGGGATATGAACTTGGGCACCCATTTAATTTGGCCATACTAGATCCATTTCTATAGAATAAATCACGAATATCTGTCATATAGTAGTTACAATTAAGTCCGGATGTCAGCGTGGGGGGAGGGGAGAGACTATAGAATGTCTGAGTTTACGATTTATCATAAGCTAAATTTAACTATTAAGCTACCCGTGCAAGTTGAGGTGTTTTATTTATTTATTATTAAAATTCACGGGTCATTATAATTATATTTTTAACCTCTTGATTTTCTTCATAAAGCTGTGCACAGCACGGAAATTATGCTTGTTTGCTATGATTCTAGGATACTTCTGCCCCTCTTTGGGCTAACTTTATTGGGATTTTATATAATTATTTTTTTTTTTTGAGTTTTTTTATCTTCAGTGAATTTTTTTACCCGTTTAATTAAAATTTTATACTTTTATGATTTCTCTTAACGAGAAGAGTTTGAAAATATTAAAATTATCATTTAATTTAAAAAAAAATTAACTAAAAACAAAAACAAATTATTTTTAGTACTATTTTTGTCTTTAAACATGTAAAAATAATTTATTTTCAAGATGTCAGTTAGAGTAAACTACACACCAATTATTTTGTCTGTTGGAAAATACATGCATCACCCTTTTGTACAAGAGATTGCACTAGCATCTCCCTACGGCTATTCGTATGTAACAGTTGTCCTCTCGAGACCAAGTTTCCTTAAAGTTTGGAGTTTAAGTTTTATTATAAAGTTGGCAAAGGGTAAGTCCATCCTAAACTTACATTAAGATAATCATCCATACCAAAGTTCAAATTAATTGGGCATTGATAGTCACTTGATTAAATCATTTTTTTATTTGGGATGGCAAGTGTAGTTTTTATACTAGACCGTTTGTATTTTTTAAAGTTAATCGTGAATTGGTTTCGCAACAACTTATCCTCGATCAAACTGAACTTCTCAACATGTTTTAAAAAGATGAACGGATTCAGATCACTTAAGTGGGTCTAAAAGAGGCAATTTTACTCACTTCATGGAAGACCCATCTTTCCTCTTTACTATCACGGTTAAACAATTTTTATGTTTCTAAAAATACCATCAGATTTTATTTTCTTCGCGTAAAACTATGATTTAGGAAAGTAATTAATTGCAAAGAGTAATTTGATAGCCTCTGTCAATGCCAAGTCATTGTCATGGTAATTTACAATTTCTTGAGGGTCAAATTATTAGACTTATTGGGACACGTTTTGTGGAATGGTAAAAGATCAAGGCAAGAGACTTGCGTAGGACTTTTCAATAATAAACAAGATCAAGGCAATTTATAGGAGTTGTAATCTAGATCCGAGACTTCAAGGTGTGTTTCCTTAGTATCAGGTTTGAAATCTCAATTTTGACCGATACTGATATCGAGTTATAAAAAAAATGATTAACAAGACAAAGGCTTCGGCATTTTTTCATAACCTACATCTATTTAATTGATTAAAAATTATTTTGTTGTTGCATAATTCTTTTTTCCTTGCACTATTTGCCCTAGATTTGCAGTGTTCATTCAACTTGCAATAAAAAAAATTTATTTACCTACTAAGTTTCTAGGAACTTATTGTAAGCCAAAGACTTGCGGATGAATTTTTAAGCTCCGTTTGGGTTAGATTTTTAGGTATTTTATGTTAATTTTTAAAAATATTTTTGGATGAGTTGATTTGAGATGAGTTTGACCTCGTTTGGATATGTTTTTTGGATTTATAAAACTGTTTTGATTTCGAGTTTTTTTCGTCTTTATTAAAAATAATACTATTAGATTAAAATTTTATACTTTTTAGTTTCTTTTGAAGAGAGAAGTCTACTAATGTAAAGACAAAAAAATTCAAAAAGAAAATTTATTAAAGAAAATTTGGGGAAAAATCATTAAAAATAAAAATAAACTCTCTTAAAAGAAAATTTATTAAAGACGAAAAAATTCAAAAACAAAAACAGTTATAAACTCAACAAATACTATTCTAGATGGTAGGGGCGGAAAATCCGATCCGACCTGCTAGTTTTCGGTTGATTTTTGGCTCTGTATTGATCGATTAGGTCCTCGGGTTAATGGAAATTTGGTTTTCGCTTTTAGTTCAGTCCGGAAAAAAACCTGATCGAACTATACCGAATCGTACCGATAAGATTTATATTTTTATTATTTTTAATATATATATATATATATACACATAAATATTAATATATAAAGTATATACAAAAAAACCTAAATTAGGGGTAAAAAAAAAACTGATGACCCGAAACGGATAGAATTGCCGGTTTTTAGCTCTCTATCAGTCGGTTTGGTCCACACTAAGGGGATTTCAGTTTTCAATTTTCAGTTCGGTCTGAAATTTTTTTTGACTAGACT
>BRYE01000008.1:17194261-17201761 GCA_030159115.1 Actinidia arguta var. hypoleuca
GGACGACCCAGCTACCAAATATGGGGAAGCAACAAACATAACTACAATAAATGCCTGCTAAAAAAGGGTTTAACATTGCAATTAGAAACTGACATTTATGGAGCTCATAAAAAATATAAAACATTGCAATTAACTGTGATTGTTGTACACAGCAAGAAATAGAACATTCCTTTAAATAATACAAGGATTTGTAGTTTCTGAATATAGGGGGTTGAAAGTGACATCCCAATTCTCAAAATAGGTAGAAGGAAACTGAGGGGCCTGTTCCATTTGTCTAAAGAATAAACAAATAAGAGAATCTCAAATGGTAGAATAGGTACATGCCATAATACAGGAATAAATAGACACAAATCGCTAAATTATAGTAAGGTTACTCCAACAGTTTAACGATATTTCTTCTTTTTCCTTCACAAATTGTGAAATCAAAATATCATTTGCGGGGGACCTCCCCATAAGTGATTGAGAGAAAATGTGTTGCCAAAATTTATCTATAGCTAAATCTTGTGATCTTGTGCCAATTTGACCAAAAGAACCTAGTTAAGACTCTTGCCCTTGACTCAAGATTTTGTCAACTAGAAATAGATATAGGTAATGGAAAGATCTATTCTCCGCTTTCTTTCTTCCCATTAACACTAGTGGGAAGTTTATGACCATACATGTTGGAATCAGTATCCAATTGATTCCTTACAATAACACAATAAGGTTACTGAGGAGAGCATCAAAAGAAAGAAGAAGGCTACATTTGGATATGTGGATTTTAAATCAAGAAATTTTACATTTTTATTCAATGAAAATAGCTTACTTTTAGATTTAGTATAGGGATTTCGAGATTGAGTTTAAAAGCTTTATTATAATTTGTTATGATGGATTTGAAATGACTAATTAATATGAGAGATTTGAAATCCTTCATACAAATGCTTATTATTATACAAAATATGCATATCTTTTACCTTTAATCTACTTTCTACTATAGTTTCACTATCCACCTATAGCTAAATAACTTCTGTTTTTATTGAATTAAACACTAAATTTCTTGATTTGAAATCCTACATTCTATTTAATTTAACTTGAGTCGTATCTTGACGTTTTAGTGAGAATGAGGCTAAAGTTAAACAATATCCACATATGTTTGAAAATGTATTAGATCAGAGTCATATCTTGATGTTTTAGTTAGAATGATGTTAAAGTTAAACATATCCATTTATGTTTGAAAAGGTAGGAGATAAGAGTCATAACTTGATGTCTTAGTTAGAATGATGCTAAAGTTAAATATATCCATTTATGTTTGAAAGGTGGGAGATAAGAGTTTGCAAGTAGTTTATGTTAGAGAGAATCAAGGCATCAAACTTAAAACCAATTGGCAATAGGTGGAGTAACCTCTAGATTATATATACTAAGCTTGAGTGGCTTAGGTAAGTGCATCACTAGTCAGTGTATATCTTCATCACCCCAGTCTGGTATATAAACCTTATATCTAGAAAAATGTTTCTTTTAAAGAAAAATATGGGAAATCGAAAAGAAGTCCACTGTACCCAAATGGAGGATTGTATAATTTTGAAAATACAATCCTCTTCTAAAAAAAGAAAGTTTGTTTTTACAAAGATGGAGAAGGTATGCATTCGAAGCTCTGGGTTGGTGATCTAGCTGACATTCTTATCAAAAGAGAAACAACAATATAAGGAACTCTTTTATGTCGATTACAAGTACCATACTTGAATGGACAAGCAGATGTCTACTTCTTAGCCAACAAAACTATGGAAGTTTCGGCTTTACTCATTATTGTCAGTTGATGACGCGGTAACAATCTTTGAACCCTTAAATTGGATTGTTAGAATTCCCAAAAGATCGAGGAGGATATTTTACTCGTATCCTCAACCTTGTAGTTCATAAAGCAATTTTTTCCCAACAGTTTATACTAGTGCTACCCAGAATGCGGATGGTTTGCTTTGAACTATATTGTTTTGCATAATTGGAAGTAACCAATTATGTCTATAACAAACAACTAGCATAAGTGGCATATAAAACAAAAATAACATTGAAACCTAGTCGTCTAAAAAATCACCACATATTGACGACAATATATGACAAAAAAAGTGTAGCAGATTGAAGAATCACTTTCTTGTTTAGCAGGGTTAGGAGTCGGGACTTTCCTCTCCTGGATGGATGAGCTACTTCATTGTTGGCAGGGAGTTAAAGTGGAAAGTTGTTATGTTTGATCCCGTTATGCATTATGTGGATCATTTAGGGGGCATAATTTAAGGTCTCTTGATGACTTAGAAATTTGGTTGTATAGGCTCGAAAATACTCTTGAACGTTTTGGTATAGTTAGAAGCCTGGCGTAAATAGCACTTCTAATTTTTGCTGATAAATAAAAATTTAAATTGCTAGGCATTAAGGGACTGCCAACCGTATGCTAAAATTGGCCACCATCCAAAAAGGCCCTAAAAGGTTGTGTGTATCAAAAAAGTCTATAACGTCTAAGCATTAGTCAATAAATGGATTAATTACCCTCTCTTGACTCCCAACAATACAAAAGACTGACAAAAGCACTCTTTAATCTATAAATAGACTAGACTCTCTGTACCATCAAAACGGTGCAAGTTCCTTTTCACCAAATAAGCAACATCAAGCATAGAGGAATCACCAAATCTTTGTTCGTTTGCTAACTACCCTTACCCCATTCCAACAATGACGCCACTTCATCACCCCTGTTGGAAACACCCACTACACCCGGGCCATGAAAAGACTGATATCCAAAAATCCCAAGCAACCAAAAAGTGAACAAGAAGATGCAGAACCGACTCCTCATTTTGCTTACTCATGCAACACCAATTAACTATAGTCTTCCTCCTCCGAATCAGATTATCAATTGTGAGAATGTTGTCTTGGGCTGCACCAAAAAAAATGACATCTTGAGAGGAGCACGAATCCCCCAAATGACCTTCCATGGAAAGGAAGAGTTTTGTCCCACAAACAATGCTGATGAAAAGGCTTTACCTGGAATGGCCCCGAGGCATCTAATCTTCATCTCGACACTTCATCCCCAGAGTCCGAGCTTGGCTAGCCACAGAGCCTCTCTACAAAAGCCAACAACTCATCCAACTCCTAATCATTCACCTCCCCATGAAACATGATGCCCCAAACCACACCACACCCCTCCTATCTCTCTGGATATGACCATTGTACCACACCGATCCACTGCCAAACTATGAATGGTAGAGAACATATCCTCCAACGTCTCCCCCACACACCACACATAAGACCAAAACTTCACTCTCCTACCATCCACCATAAAACTAGAAAAATCCGCAAAAACCTCCTAACTCTTCCCTTATACCTCTCCCAAGGCCCACAGTGTTACCATAATACACTAGTAACTAGCGATTTACGAATTGGAACACACATTCTGAAATATGGTATAATTCCGTTCTGAGATAATGAATTTAGCACTCCAAGCGAACCCAAAGTTTTTTCATACATATTTCCTAAACATCTTTCTAACAAGAAAAAAACCTAATAGTCATAGTAGGAGAAAATCTAAAAAAAAATATTCATAACACCCCTAGAATGTATTTTACATGGGTAGCACAATAAATATTCGAGGTAGCACAAATGTTAGATGTTGTTGATGTATGTCTATTGTATATACCCTAGGGGTAGATTAGTCTTTTTGTCTTTAATAGTTTGCCTATTTATATTCTCTTCATATGTAACTTTTCTTTAACTTATTCAATAATAAACACTCTCTTTCTCTCTCTACTCTCAACACTATATATATATAGGTCTCCATTACACTAACATGGTATTAGAGCCATGATTTTCTACCTCTGTTCTTCGATTTTCATTTTTCTACCTGAGTCTTTCAATTTTTTGTTATCTACTCTATTTTCTGTCGATGAGAAATCTATTTGGATCTGAAATTTGAACACACCATTGTGAACAGAGAAGTCCAGAACACCATTGTGATTAGAAAAGTCCAGAACACCACCGAAAGCCCCCCCACGCGCCCCCACGCGCCACCTGAGAGACTGCGCATCAAATCTACACACATAGGTACTCCCACACGCTTACACGCGCGTAAGACGCGTCTCAGTCGCGCGTGGGGGCCCGTGTGGAAATTACGCGCGTATCTTCCACATGGGCCCCCACACGCCCTAGTGCGTCAGATCCCCTCTTGACGCGTCATCCACACGCGCTCCGTACCTGACCTCATCAACGCATCAGCTTACATTAGCCCTAGTGATGTCAGCCTACGACAACCTATTGTGATGTCAGCGTGACATCATCCTTACCTCTATAACGTTATCCAGACATATGCCCTTCCAACATGTCATCTGCCACGCCAATGCAATTGCCACGTCGCACAATGCCGCATCACCTGTTGCCTCTGTAAATTACATCTTGGCCCCATAAATTTTTGATTTCTTCAATTTGGCCCTAAAAGTTTTTGATTTTGACAGTTCGGTCCCCAAAGTTTCCAATTCTTCATTTTCTAGATTTTAGGTTCATGTCTCTGAGTAATTTAGGCCTTTTGATTCTATTTTTGTACTCGATTTTTGCTATTTCTACTTCATTACTGTTGTAGCTTCTATTCTATACTATTTCTTCTACGATTTGGACATTATGGATCGCTCTGAGACTTCTAGATCTCGAGGTTTTTTTTACCTTTGGTGCTCAATCCTCTAGTTCAACCTTTCGACATAATGAGTGCACCTCTATCATGCTACTGATCATCGCTTGCTTATCTGTCCTATTCGGATTTGCAAGCATTGTCACCAGCGAGGGCCTGGACATTATCTGTTTGACTGTCCCAGGATTTCTACCTGCCGAGATACTCGCCCTCAGTCCACTACTACTACTGTTGGGGTTTCCTCTATTGTTTTTGCCTCTCCTACCCTGATCGATGTCAGTGATCTTCCTACTCTTGTTCAGCAAATTCTGTCGGCTTTTGGTAATTCTTCTACTGCTAATGGTATTTTGACTCTGGTTGTAGTAATCATATGACCTCTGATTTATCTACCTTATCCTCTAAATCATCTGAGTCTTCATTTCCTGTTATCTATACTGGTAATTGTTCTTCTATGACTGTTGATCATGTTGGGCATGTCTCTACTTCTGCTTTGTCCCTTTTTCATACCTACTATGTCCGTAAACTTGCTCTAAATCTTGTTTTTATTGGTTAACTATGTGATCTTGGTCTTACTATTCTTTATTTTTCTACTGGTTATGTTATGCAGAATCCGCGGACGAGTCAGACTCTTGGGATAGGCCATAGACATGGTCGATTGTTCCAGCTTGTGCATCTACACCACCCTATCTCTACTACTACCACTATTTCTACACCTTCTTCCTTAACAACTTTTGGGATTTGACACTCTCGTTTAGGGCATGTGTTGTTAGATTGGTTACGTTTTCTCGTATTTAAAGGTGTCTTAGGTCCTGTTCTTAATGAACACCTTGATTGTCAATTCTATCAACTTGCCAAATAACCTGCTTTATTCTTTAATAAAAATACTTCTGTCTCTTTAGCTCTTTTTGACCTAATTCATTCTGATATTTGGGGGCCTTCTCCCACTTTTACTATGGGATGTTCCTAGTACTTTATTATATTTGTGGATGATTTCTCTTGATATACTTGGCTTTACCTCTTAAAAAATTGATCTTAATTACAACAAACCTACTATGACTTTGCTCGCATGATCAAAACTTAGTTTTCCTGTGATATCAGGGTCTTTTGCTTAGATAATACTCAAGAATATTGTGAAACCTCTTTTCTTGCCTTTCTACAAGCACATGATACTCTTTCTTACCGCTCTTGCCCTGGTACCTATGAACAGAATGGGTGGGCAGAACGTAAACACCGTCATTTGCTTGATATTACTTGTGCCTTGCTAATTTCTTTTGGCTGTCCCGAGAGGTTTTTGGGAGAAGCTGCTCTTACCGCTACTTACACTATTAACTGGGTTCCAACACTACTTCTTGGTAACCTCACTCCATACAAGCGTTTATATGGTACCCCTCCCGATTATTATTCTCTTTGTGTCTTTGGTTGTGCCTGCTTTGTTCTCTTACAACCACATGAGCGAACTAAACTATAGCCTAGGTCTCGTCTGTGTTATTTTTTGGGGTATGGGATTGAGAATAAAGGTTATCATTGTTGGGATCCTCTTTCTCGACGTCTTCGAGTCTCTCGTCACGTTGTTTTTTGGGAACATAAGATGTTTTTCTCTTTGTCTTCCTTTTAGTTGTCCTCTTCATCCGCTCTCCCTATCTTAGTAATCCTTCCATTGACCTTTTTTCTGAGGATGTTGATGTTCCTACTGTTCTTCCTAGTGATAATCTCCATATGGCACCATCGGCTATTGTCTATCTCGTGGAGTCCTCGTCTATTGATTCTACTCCTCCAACTACACCTCATGTCCGTCGTTCCACTCGAATAAGGGAAGTTCCTTCTCATCTTCGAGATTATCATTATTTTTCCACTGTTTTATCTTAGTATGAGCCTCGTTCCTATCGTGAGGCAAGTACTAACCCACTTTGGCAGCAAGCTATGACTGAGGAACTACAGGCTCTTGATAAGATGCACACTTGGGACCTTATTGATCTTTTTCTTAGCAAATCTATTATTGGGTGTCGATGGGTTTATAAGATCAAAACTCAATCTGATGGTACTATAGAGCGATACAAAGTCCGTCTGGTTACTAAGGGATTTACTTAGGAGTATGGTATTGACTATGAGGAGACATTTGCTCCCGTTGTCAGACTTACCTCTGTCAGGAGTCTTCTTGCTATTGTTGCTGCTTGTAGTTGGCCCCTGTGTCAGATGGATGTTAAGAATGTTTTTTTCTCAATGGTGATCTGATTGAGGAAGTTTATATGCAGCTTCCTCCTGGTTCTTCATCTTTCTCACATCAGGTGTGTCGGCTTCATCGTGCTTTCTATGGTCTTAAGCAAGCTCCACGTGCTTGGTATGCCAAGTTTAGTTCTACCATCTGTGATCTTTGCTTTTCTGCTAGTGCCTATGACTCTGCTATGTTTATTCGTCAGTCTTCTCATGGCATTGTTATTCTTATTCTCTATATGGATGATATAATTATTACTGGAGATGATGTTCATGGTATCTCTGAGCCCAAGGACTTCCTTCAGGGTCATTTTGAGATGAAAGACCTTGGTCCTTTGAGCTACTTTCTTGGTCTTGAGTTTTTCTTTGGCTCTACTAGATATTCTCTTACTCAGGCCAAGTATGCATCGGATCTTCTCACCCGTGCTGGACTTTCAGATTGTAAGACTGTCTCTCCTCCTCTAGAAGCTAATGTTCGCCTTAATTCTCTTGATGGTGAATTGCTATTTGATGCTACCCTATATAGACAGCTCATCGGCAACCTTGTTTATCTGACTGTTACTCGCTCTGACATTGCTCATGCTGTTCATCTTGTCAGTTAGTTCATGTCTGCACCTCGCTCCACTCACTATGCTGCTATACTTCGCATCCTCCGGTAT
>BRYE01000008.1:17231761-17234261 GCA_030159115.1 Actinidia arguta var. hypoleuca
TGTCCCTTCTCTTTCTCTTACTTTTCTTTTTTGTGTTTTTTTTAAGGCAATGAGTATTGGACCGATTATTCGGGCACCTGAGCAAAGTTTTCGGTAATAGAACCACCATCACCGAACCAACGATTGCACCACCACCACTGGCATGTTGAATTTTTTTGATTTTTGATTTTTTTGATTTTTGAATTTTTTACCAAATCTGGTGTTGACTTTTTTTAATTTCTGATGCTATTTTTTTAGTAATTTGGGTGGTGTTTTTTCAGGTGAAAATAAATCAGAGGAAGCCAAAATGATGAGAAATTGAGCAAGTGAAAAAGATTAACAGATGCATCAAAGGCTTCGAAGGTCGGTCATTTCTTGAATTTTTTTCCTCATCCATTTTGATTTTTGATTGTTTATATGATTTGGTTTGGTTTTGATTCGGTGAAGATATAGTTTTTTTTTGAAATTTTTTTCCTCATCTATTTTGAATTCTTAATTTTTTTCTCCTCGTCTATATTTGTTTATTCCTCACCCACGGTAGCCACGTCCACATTATTGGAAGAATTCAAAGTCTCAGAACATAGGCTATTCCGACACCGGAGCAAGGTTGAAAAAGGTTGGAGTTCCGCCATAAAAGCAAAGCAGACAAGAGACCCTTCTCCTACGCTTCAGTTCGATGACGTAGACAAATATATCTCTGTCCAATTTGAGATTAACAAGTTTAATTGTGGTGACTTTACGTTAGTCCAATTTTTAAGAAGAATTTTGTCTAATTTTTCTCAAAAATTTGAAATACCTTTTTTTGAACTTAAGATTTGCTTTATTTAGACCTATTTCATAAAAATAGGGTCATATGGTATAAAATGTGGATGTGTAAAAATACAGCATGAGACTCTGTACTATGTTGTATAATTTACTTAACATTTAAATATCAAGTGTTCTCGGGGCATGGGCTCTTCCAAACTATCTATATAATATCTACGGTTTTTTAAAATCATTATAGTTCTCTATTTTTTTAGCAATATATCTCTTTGTATATGCATGCAATGTATCTCTTATCTAACGTTTATATCTTATCTGTTTTTTATATTGTAAAACTCTAACAAGTATGCCTAAAAAAACGTCTTTTTTTTTTTGGCGTAACGCCTGTGGGCACGGACAATTACTAGTATCCTATACACCACCATGAAAAATGATGTGTAATTTGATTTGTAAGTTAAAATTAACTTTGTGTGTGTTCATCTTGGATTGGACTGTAAATGTATGAGGGGGAGTATGGGACACGGGGGATTAAATCTGTATCTATAATTTTACTTGATAGATGATCTGCAGTTGGTAAAAGTCTATGACTCAATGCACTCTCAAATCATGCAATCTTCTCTCAAAACTTGTGTATTTTGGAATTTTCGTCGATTGTACAATGTCAGTGCATTGACACATGTGAATGGAATTATCCAGTACTTTTAGAAGTTGGAGGATCGTGTGGGTTTCTCCCATTTAGGAGTGAACATCACATGATCGTGTGGCTCTTAATGGTATTTAGACGATGATACGATTGTTCCCAAAATTCTTACAATTGTACTATGGGCGATAATTTCGAATTTCAGTAAAACATCGAACAAATAAAAATACATCTAGCAGTGGGTTTCGTGGAGAAATTCTTGTGCCTTAGTCATGCCCATATCCTGTGAGTGAAGTGCCATTTTGAGGACAAAATCTCATGAGTTAGTCATTCACTAGTCCTGTGAAGTGTGAATAACATACAGTTAGAAGTCTTTGTTGGCCTTCACATGTTCTTTGACAAGAAGACACTTACAGGGCTTCCAAGCACGTTGATGAATGTCTTCTGTATTAGCATATTTAAACACAGAAAGTTGATGAATCTTTTATGCGCAATACTGGCCATCAAATACGATTGTCTCTTTGATAAAATCGTGAAGTTTTTTAGGTTGCGAAGAATGGACGAAGAGAAGAGAGAGTGCTCATGATGGCGATATTATTGATGAAGCTTTGAGGAATTGGAAGAAACCAAGTGCAACTCTGGATCTTAGATAAAATCGTGAAGTTTTTTAGGTTGCGAAGAATGGACGAACAAAAGAGAGAGTGCTCATGGTGGCAATATTATTGATGAAGCTTTGAGGAATTGGAGGAAACCAAGTGCAACTCTGGATCGAAGCACCTTTAAGAGAGAGTGTGTTTCTTCTAGAGAGAATGAATAATTTGGCTTTAATTTATGCTTACATTTTGTCTTGATGGTGAAGTTGTTGAATTCAGATTGAAAAGACGGGGAGAAGAAAGGTTTGAATTAAGTTTGTCAGACAATCATGTTGGTTTGAAACATTTTATTTTAGACTCTTAAATGTATTATTTGTATTAGTTTGTTTAAGAGAAAAACTCCTGGTAAAAGATGGCATGTTTGAAGATTCGATCACAAGATATTTTTGAAGACAAATTTTAGTCTTAGATCAGCCTCCAAGAAAAACTTTCTTTATACATAATATACATATATGCGTATATAGAT
>BRYE01000008.1:17269261-17274261 GCA_030159115.1 Actinidia arguta var. hypoleuca
ATACGATTACATCTTTCGAGTTTGTATTCATCTTATAACTTATGAGAAAAAATATGGAGATTAACGATGATCTTTGTCAAGCTTTGCAACACAAGTCTCAAGAGATAGTGAATGTTATGCACCTAGTTTCTACAACAAAAACACTTACTCAAAAATTTCAAAAAGATGGATGGGTTCCCTTTTTAAAGAAAGTTAAATTATTTTATAAAAATCATGATATAGATAATCCTGATGGGAGTGGTCATTATACATGTGGTCGAGTTCGGTCTCATTCTCAAAGAGATCACATTACCTTGGACTCATTGAATAAATGACGATATTAGTATTCACTTGAGTGAATCACATTTGTATAATAATTTATTATCAAAATATATTTGTCCTCTATTTATTTTCAAGACAAATGTGATTTAATCACGTGACTATAATTGTTCAATTAAAATAATTTTTTTTTATAAATGAGCTATATTTTGATTTTTTTTTTTATAGATGAGCTATTTAGCTATCAAACCTACCCCAAATCCTAAATTGAAATGTGAGAAAAATTATTGGAGGGGACCAAGTGAAGAAAATGAGTCCTTATATGATTTATGTGCATTATTTTTTCTTGGTTTTTCCCATGGAGTTTTGGGATGTGACAAAAGAGTACCTTTCTTGAGTGGTCACATGAACAATTTGTGCCAAGGTTTGTGTCTACAATAAAGAATATGAAATATGCGTTGTAGCCCCCTACTTTGTTCAGGTGAGAAATCATCATCATGTTACCCAGCTTTTAAAGTTTTTTTTCTTTTTTTTATTATTTAACAAAAGCCCTTTATTTAAAAGAATTCATATTAATTCAATGTTTTTTAACTAACTTTTACTTACTTTTTGACTATTAGTGAAAAAGCGAAAAAGTCACAAAAATCCCATAAAAATGTATGGCCCAATTTAGCCTAGTTATATATATATAGAGAGAGAGAGTTTATAGGTGTTTTGGTTTTTTATTTTTTTGGCTTTTAGTAAAAAAATTTATTATTTAATTAAAATTTTATATTTTTTAGTTCCTCTTAACATGATGAATCTAAAATTATAAAGATTTTATTTCACTTCGAGAAAAAAATTACTAAAGACAAAAAATAATTAATTGTCAAATAAAAATATTTTTTTGTTTTTAATTAATTTTTTCAAATAAAATTAATATTTTTATATTTTCAGACTTATCTCGCCAGAAGAAATAAAAAAAATAAATTTTGATAAAAGACTTGAATTATTCTGAATTTGTTGCATGTCATTGGATACTTGACTAGAAATTGCTTTTTCAAAGTTTTTTTCATCTTTCTTCTCTCTCTATTCCTTTCTCTTTTTATTCTCTTTTTTTATTTATAAAAAATGTGGGGCAGTGGGTAAAGAGAAAGGAAGAAAAAAAAAAATCAAACCTAGATATCTACGGTGACTGGTCAATAAATGACGGTAGTAAAAGATTGTACAACGGACTTATGAAACAAGAATAGTGAGAAGGACCGCTGAAACTGTTCTGAGAATGGCTATCCGACGATTAAGTTAGTCACCAGAAGTAAGTATATATATAGAAAGAGTATATAGCTTGAGTGAGCTAAAATTTATATTTGAGAGAGAAAGAGCTTGACATTTTATAGTATAGCTCGGCATGTATCTAGACGTGTTAATTGACATGTCAGTGAGTGAACGACTAACCAAATCATGCCCCTAAGACATGACTGATACCTAACCTATCATGTCAGCGGCGTTTGGATCCAGGGGTGCGTGCAGTAGAGGAAACTTTGCCATGCAAACTATCCTCTGATTCTGACGTGTCCTTAGGATCCCCGCTGATTGTTGTGCATCACCGAGCTCCGGCACAGAACTTCTATCGAGTTTGCTATAGAACAATAGCACGGTGACAATGCTTATCCTAGCTAGGTCGGAATTGATACTTGATATTTTATCCACTTAAAAAAATCGATACTTTAATATGTAGCTATAAGGTACTCACGTGAAGGAAGAGATTACAATAAAATAAAAGGAATCTCCCTCTCTGGCCATGCTAGCTTTGTCCATGCATGGTGAACCAAGCATATCTACAATTGATAGGTTTGGATTTTTTTTTTGTTTATATGTTTGAACTTTGGTTCCTACCAATTTAAGAGGCTATTGGACTTAAAGAAGCTGTCTGAGAAAAATTGTGGGGTTGAAAACAATTCGCAAAGTGCCAAGAAAGGACAGACATACAATTTCAAAATGTCATTAGCATGACACTGCCACTTAATTTTGGAGGGATATATATATATATATATATATATATATATATATATACACACACTTTTGCATGACTTTTTCTAAGTATATATATACTTTTTTTTTCCTTCATTTTCTTTTCGAAATGATTTATTGGATTCGAAATCGTGCACATAGATGTCGGCACAGACAGATGCAGGATTTGAACATTGGAAAGATGATCAATGTATGTATAAAATATAGAATTTATAATCTACGCATTAAATACAACATTAATTTTACTTTTGATGGCGAATTTATATAATTTTAGATTTTTAATTGCTAAATATGCTACTATAAAATTAGGGATTTTCTTACAAACTTTCGAGTTACAATCTCCTCTAACCGCCTCCCTGGATTCATCCTTGTATCAAGAGAAACTCAAAGGTGCTCCTGCTTAAAAATAAATAAAAGTATCTTAATCGGGTGTTTGCTATAGTTTTTTTTACTGTATTTTTTGTTTTTTTATTTTAAAAATTATATCAAATTGATTGTCACATATCCTTCTTCTTTTCCTTGTGAGCCAAAGATAATCTTAAAAAAATAAAAAAAATAATAATTTTTGAGAAGTACATTTTAATAGTTTTCAATTTTTATTTTTGGCCAATAAATTTTTAACATAATTGTAGTTAGCTTCAACAAACGTACTGACCACATTTTCTACTACTTTTATTTACCGTATATAACACCACATGTGTATTGATTGCTCGTTGTGGTGATGTGAAATAGCATTGTTGTATCAACAAACATGGTGTTATATACTTGCCATTTTTTTATTGTAAAAAGTTAATATCAACCACTTCTTATATGCAAGCAGTGATGCAGGCATAAGGGAGCCCAATCCAAGGTCTTACCAAATCTGGTTCAAGCCCAACCCAAGCCTAGTCATTAGCCCAAGATCCTCTTACGCAACCCTTGTACTTCAAGTAATAAGATGGGGCAATGACAGGTGAGTCTCCTTTTGGGACTTAATACTGTTAAAATAAATATTTTAATTTTGATGATTACAATTTTTAAAAAACTAAGTCAAATCTAAATTTTTATTGAAAATCCTTTTTAATAAGAAAAAACAACAGTGATATTAAAAATGGGCTTGCATATGATTAAAATGAAAATTGAAACCTTTCACAAGTCACATTTGATGTCATTGTGTATACAAAAGTGTTAGAAGTGTTAGTTCCACACTTAAACCAAACTTAGTTAGTCAATGGCATGAATTAAACAAGTAAACAACACAGAAGTTGGTTCTGTCAAACGTTCGATCGACCGAATCTTGAAATCCACAGCCGAAGCCTAAAGCATAAAGACATATTGTTCAAGGCTGTTCAATGGAATTTTAACTTAGGGACAACCGAAGTTTAGAAGAGCACAACCGAACTTCAAAAAGATCAGCCAAATGCCAAGTTATTAAACAGATGAGCTCTATAGGAATCTAGTTCATTGACGAATGAAAGTTAAATTCAGTCGATCGAAGTTCAAAGAGGCACGACCAAAGTCTTTGAAAGCACGGTTGAACTCAAGAGGCATAGCCGAAATCCAAAAAGGCAAAACAGAGCAACAAATTTGCTCTCTGGAAATTCAATGCATTGGCAACCGAAGTTAAAATTCGGTCGACTGAAGGTTCAAAGACCCACTAGAGAAGTTCAGCAGATGAAAATCATAAGCCGCTAGAAATTTAGTGCATTTACGACCGAAGTTCAAGTTCTATCGATTGAAGTTCGAATTTTTGATCTGGCACGTCCAAATCACAGATCCAATGGCTGGAGTTAAATCAGAATGGCTAGATCAGTGCATTTAATGCTACAACGTCCATTTTCATGCCTGGACTTACATATTCAATCTTTGGGGTTGTTGGGAAGATATTGAAGTGCTCTAAATTTTTACACTTACTTGTTTTTATCACTTCAACCCATTAAGCATTCATTGTAAACTTGATTGGGATCAAGAAGGCTAAATCACTCTAGATAAGAGAGTGCCATTGTATTTATTATTCGATCTAGAGTTGGTGAGTTAGAAATTACTCATCCATTGTACCTCATTGAGAGAATTACATTGAGTGATTGTAAAAGATCTAAGAGTAAAAGACTCTTGAAGACTAGAAAAGCTCTAGCGTGTATGAAAGTTGTCAAGCACCCGTAAGCTTGAAGAATAGTAAATTTCTAAGAAAAAATTTGGAAAGTAGACGTAGGCCGAGATTTGCCGAACTCCTATAAATCATTTACATCATTCTCTGTTCTCTCTTTACATTGCTGTTATATCTATAAGTTAATTAATTGTGTGAGTTTTAAGAAGAAATTTTAATTGGTCATGAAACTTTAGCAAACCTATTTCACCCCCTCTCATATTTTGTTTTCTAGTTAACAAATACCATCAAAACACACAAGCAAAACTTAATACCACTAAAGCATACACATAAAAAAATATTCTCAACCTACCCTACTTCACTATAATTTGTACAATTATGCAAAATATCCCAAAATTTGCACACTTGCAAATTTTTTTTTTGTAATTGTACAAATTGTACTAAAAATTTTCACAGCGGCAACCACCACTTCCCACTACCACTTCTTCCGCCCATCACCACCTCCACCACTGCTGCCACCACGACTGGCAGCACCGCTGCTGCCATCACCTCCACTTTTGTTGCTGCCACCATTGATATAAAATATGTTAAAATGTGGTCTAACGATGACTTGAAGTGAAAAAATGTTAAAAATTTAAAATTAAGC
>BRYE01000008.1:17276761-17279261 GCA_030159115.1 Actinidia arguta var. hypoleuca
TGCTCCAAGTTGTATACATCTTGGATAAAAAAGAATTAGACACATCTTTATGGCACAGGCTGTATGTTCTACGATAATGTGAAATTTGCACGAAACCACTCTCAAAGATGTTGGATAGACTATAGAATTTGTTTTATTTTTTCCTTGTTGGAACATAATGTTTGGTGTTTTAGTTCTACTCGGGACAGAAACCATCCACAAGCCTCTCACAGAACGAATAGTGGTTTTATCTTTATTTTGGTGATTGGTACTATCGGTACATGATCTTTTAAGTGGTGTTTAATTGAGAATCATGTTGGCACTTCATATGTAGGTGAAGCAATCTCGGATCCACCATTTTTGTCCGAATGATGAACGTACCAAGTTTCGGCCGATGAATTTCTGGGTAGGAGCTAAGAAGGAAGAAACCAGAAACGTGACGAAGTTAACATGGTAATTAGTTCTTCTCTCTCTAACGAAAAGGACTCGAGTTGTTTGTTTCACTGTTATGACATGGTTCCTTGTAAAGAAGCAGTGACAGCTTTCCAAAAATGCAATGAAAAACCCTCCACCAAATAAAGTCCTGATGGAAAATGGTGGAGATGAAGAAATCATTATATATAACAAATTGGAGCTTGCTAGCCTTGCTTGCTTATCCCTCTTGTTTACTTTTGTAGGTGGAAGGTGGCCACTTTTCTTATGATGCCCTTATTTAAAAGTTCCATTGCAAGAAATGAGTTCAGAAACCCGACCAAAGTTGACTTGATGATCTAAAATCACTAAATAATTTTTCTTAGGATAAATTATACTGCCCTCCTCTGAGGTTTCAGATTAATACATAAAGCACCTTTAATATTGGAGAAGTTACAATGACCTCCCCTGAGGTTTGAAATTTATAACAGTTTCTCCATATTTTACACTAACTACCCCTGAGATTCTGGGTTAATACACAAAGTACTCATGACGTCAATCGTTCATTAGCAAGATTGATTGTCCATTCATGACGTCAGCTGAATAATGGTTGGAATACCATATAAACCCTTTTTTTTTATAAAGTTACTATGTACCCCACAAGGATATTGATTAAATGACCAAAAAGTGAATCATACTTACCCATTAATTATTTAATTGTATTATTTACACCCTTTTTATTACTAATCTGATTAAAATAGTGATAAAAATCAATCACGTGTTGTCTATGTGCTTAAATTAAATGTTCTTATGTCTAAAATACTATTATTTTTTGGCCATTCAATCAATATCCTTGTAGAATATATAGTAACTTTGTAAAAAAAAAGATATTTATGGTATTTCAACTACTATTTAACTGACGTCATGGATGTACAATTTATCTTGTTAATGGATGATTGACGTCAGGGGTGCTTTGTGTATTAATCCAGAACCTCAGGGTGGTCAGTGTAAAATAAAAAAAATCTGTTACAAGTTTCAAACTTTGGGGGAGGTCATTGTAATTTTTTAAACGTCAAGAGTGTTTTGTGTATTAATCCAGAACTTCAGGAGAGGTCAGTGTATTTTACCTTTTTTTTTTTAATTAGAAATAGGACTGATACATGAAATGAACTAAGTTACTTGAGCTCGATTCATAAAAAAACTCGTTTAAGATCAGTTTGCTTAGTATCAAACTGGTTATATTTTTAAAGTACATTAAATTTTTAAATAAACTTGAACAATCTACTTTCACTTCATTATCAGTCGTAATTAAAAGAAATAGAGATGTCTACTTAGCCCAACTTCGGTCTTTTTGTCTCGCTTCGCATTTTTTTTTTTTAAAGTAATAAATACATTTGACAAACAAATTTGCTTTTTTCTTTTTCCAAAAAACACATAACTTAAAATTTAGAGAGCCATTATGGAGGTTTTTTTTGGGATTTTTCCCCCCAATAATAAGGTGGTAATAAACAGGAAAAGCTGCTAATATTCTTGAAATGAATTTTATCAAAATTATTTCAAAAATAGTATTCACATTTTTCAAGCTTTAATTCATAATTCTATAGGTCTAACAAAAAACTTATTAGCTTAACACAATTATCCGCTGTAATCTAAAAATAATTTTCATGGTTAATATTTGTATAATGGAAGCTGATTATTCAAAATTGGGTTGAATGCGGAAGCCATTCAAGAGTGCATAAAGTCTAAAATGACCCTTATTATAATAAAAAATTCATTCTTATAGAGAATCTATTAAATAATGTGAAGCGTAAAATAGATAAATTTACACGAAAAAGAGCTGATTTATAACTTTTGAAGAAAACATTAATCTTGAGTTTTAATTCATAATCCACAACTAAAAAATAAATAAAAATAAAATAAATATTCCGCTTCTACTACAAGCCAAAATTTATATTATTTACACCTGGTTAGAGGTAACTTTTTTTGATTTTTATAGCTATTTTGATTTTTGATTTTGTTCGTCTTTAGTGATTTTTTTTTACTATTTAATCAAAAATTATACTTTTTGTTTTCTCTTGACTAGAGGAGTCCGGAAATATAAATTTTTTCA
>BRYE01000008.1:17291761-17294261 GCA_030159115.1 Actinidia arguta var. hypoleuca
AATAAAATAGAGAACACAAGATATAGGTGGTTCGGCACCAACTTGCTTACGACCACGGGAGAAAGAATCTACTAATATGAGTGCTTACAATGAGAAAATAAATATACCCAATCTAGAGCCCTAGCTCACTTTGCATTTTTATTTTCCTTCCTCACACTCCTCACTTTTCTATTTTCACTCTTTCTCTCTTCTTTTTTTCCACACCAAATACATAGCCTATACACGAGGGTTTATATAGGCATCAAAAATACAAAATCTGAGAAACAGTTAATTTAGCCATTGAAAGTTTTCCTTGGGAACTCAAAAGCTTCTACTTTGGGAAGGAACAAATCAATATTGGGAGAGAACATCCTTGGGAACAAGTTGGTCAAACCATTGAACCAATATTGAGCCAACTTTTCAGTAATCTCCATCTCCCTTTGATCTATGATTATTCCATAAATCATTCACGTGGGTGGACCCCAACAATCACCCTTCCACCCTTGTAAGATTATTGTTTGCACGCACCCCCTTCACGGGGTGCCCCCGCACTCCCTTACCGAGTACTCTGCTAAAAAAAATATCGCTGATTAAATTTGGTACAAAAGATACCTTTTTTCTAGCAAATATTTTTTCTTCATCAACCTTTTCAATCTTCTCGCACTGAACTTTTTCAATCATCAATTGATACCTTTGTTTCTCAACGGTACTTTGCAAATTCTAAGATTTGCATGTTTGCGCCTTTACACGCCACCTTTGTGGAATTCGACGGCCATCTTTACTTTTCATCTTTTGCACGTTACTTGCTCGATGTATGATAGTTGCACTCTCTGCATCAATACTCCCTTCAAGCTTGTACAGATTTTCATCTTTATTCCCTTGTAGCACCACTTTGTCTTCCTTTAAGACTTTGAGGACTCCATCTTTGGATGAGAACCAACAACATTTTGAATCCAACATTCCTAATGATATCAAATTCTTCCTCTAGCCTGGCACATGTCGAACTCCAGTCAAAGTTTGACTTTTTCTATCAAGCATACGGAATCGTACCGTTCCTACACCAACCACCTTATTCGTTGTACTGTTAGTCATCTGACAGTATTTTTGTGACATGCCTAATATGTAACGACCCGCCCAATGCCCGCGGGGCTCCATGCGTCGCCGGGTGGCGTCAGACCATAATCGTGGTCCTTTTTCCTTTAAATATTTTATTTTTTAAAAAAACTTCATGTGCGGAAGTGAAACGTGCATATTTATTTTGGAGCCAATAAAAATTAAATATAAAATGCATTCATTCAAAATACGTGCCCATGATGGTAGAGAAACTGTACCTGTCTTACATTCATACATAAGTATATACATTGCATATTCAAAAGGCATCGGATATTCTAGTCCAAGCTATACTACATAAATTCGTTGTTCTTGTTACATAACATGACGTAAGCTATCTTAAATTTTACATTATTCAAAACAAACTTCAAAATGCGTGATTCTTTCACTTTACTTCACTTGCTTATCTTTGTTTCCTGAAACATTATTAGAAACAATGTTCCTAAGCATAATTACTTAGCGTATAACCATAATCTCTAACATAAGTTTTGTCATACATATCAAAAATATGAAAATACAATGGTAGATGCATGTAACATAATGTAGCATAGCATAATAGAAAATATTTGCTCTTTCGAAATAACTTGTTCAAAATTCATGCTTGTACATGTGCCCGCTTTTAGTCAGGTATCATACGTCATAAATGACCATCTTATATAGTCAACATAATTCTTGAAACATACATTATACACTATGACCTCCCGTCCTTAATCGGGTTTGATAACGTGATTTTCACACACCCTTGAGTCGGGGCATGCCGGCTAAGTATCTTCCCGAAAGGTAAACATGATGGTACATAGGCATATACATATAAAATCTTTTAAAACATTTCTCATCTAAGTCATGGATTTGATTTGCATAACATAACATTATTTCATAAATATATAATAGCATAAAAGAGTAATTTACTCTACTTTAGAGATTAATGTTACTTATTTGCATTTGTGTTGCGCTACTCTCGTTCGTCGTGATCTCTAGGCTAGTTAGATTGATTCCTATACATTTTATTTATTAACATGATTAGAATTAAAAACCTTGTTTAAGTGTTTATGATGTACTTAAATTTGTTTACCCAGTACTAGCTAACCATGGATGTTTGGTTATTTAAAAGAATTAGTTTATGTGAAGCTTCAACCGATTGAGAAAAATGTTCAAACGTTTGAGAAAAAGTTCAACCGATTGAGAATAAAAATTCAACTGATTGAGCATGATCACTAGCTTAAAAAATAGTTCAACCGGTTGAAAAAAAAATATTCAAACGGTTGAGAAAAAGTTCAACCGGTTGAGCATGATCAATAGCTAAAAATTTTATGTTTAACTGGTCGAGAAAAAGTTCAACCGGTTGAACTGGGATAAATCAAAAACTCAGTTTTTCTGTCTGGACTTCCAAGCCTATTTTGGGCCATCAAAC
>BRYE01000008.1:17349261-17351761 GCA_030159115.1 Actinidia arguta var. hypoleuca
TAGGTCTTTGTTTGTCTATTCCAAAACCTAAATTAATTATCTCAAAACAATACCTTATTTGAATTTAATCAATGAAAATAAACCCTGATTCTCGAGTAAATTCTCTTCTAATGGAGATCCGGTAAATTCGGGAATATCCAATTGTAGGGGTGTACAAAGAATTAAAGGAACAATGGAACCGAACTGGATTAGTGTAATTGGTTCGGTCCTATAATTCAAATGGTCCGGTTCTGGTTCTTCATTCTAGAATCGTATCAGATTGGTATTTTTTTTAATTTAATATATAAATGGGTCCTTAAGTAACCCTAACCCTAATATATGTAGAGTGGTTGTGTTTATATGAGTCATATTAGTATTTTGTTGGTTTAATATTTGTGTTTTGTATGGTTATGTTTAGGTGTTGTATCTAATATTTTGGTTTTTGAATGTTTAGATTCAAAGTTTGGATTAGATATCAAAATTTTGCTTTTGTATGGTAGAACCGGAATGGATCCGATTTGGTCTGTAAAAACTATTGGTCTGGTTCTGATTTTTTATTTTGTAGAATCATTATTATCAGTCCAATACCTAATTTTGTAAAGAACCGGTAAAATCCGGCCCGTAATCACTTCCTACTAGATTTATTGGGAAAGCACCGCACAGTTCTACATTTTTTTGGCTAAGAAATTTAGATGGCTTAAAAAAAAATCACATATCATAGAAATACTAAAATAGAGCATTAAGCATAATGTAAAAAGAAAAAAAAATTCATAGAAATCTAACCCAGAAATCTAACTTTAAACATAGAACACTTAATAATATTGTACATATTTAATGTATTAGGGTGTATGTTTAAATAAAATTGGTTACGTGTATTCAAGTTTGGGATCATTATATCATACACTGGCTGTATTTAATTGGAGATTTTCATAATTATATTGTACCTACTTGGTACAGGTATAAAATCCGGTAAAACTCATCCTCAAATAGTCGATTCGGAAAATTTCTTCTCCCACAATTTATAGTGGGTCAAATATTAACAACACGAAAACAAACGAATAAAATTGTATTTAGCGTATAAGTCTCTTTTTAATTTCTATGCTCACATTACGTGATTTGAATTTTTTTATGCTAATAATTGCTGTGATTTAAATTCTTGCCACAGATAACATTTGGAATCTTAACAGCTTAATTGTCAATAACCATCTCTCTCTTCGGGACAGCTGGCACTTAGATTTAACTTTTTCCAATTAGAACACGATTACATGCTTTTTTTTTTTTTTTTCACAGTTTTTTTTTGTTTTAATAGTATCATCATACTATGATATATGAATTTAGACAAGGACAAGAAGAAAGTGGTCCATATCCAAGTAGGGATGTCATATTGCCCCGCTTCAACCCAGCCCAGTCAGCTTCAAGAAGAGCGGATTTTTGGAATTTAAATTCTTGATTAATTTTGGTGTGAGGACGGTATTAGTCTCTCCCGTCTTATATCCCCGGCCTCGACCCTACATTTTGTATAAATAATATAAAACTAATACTAATAAAGTTTGAACCATAACCCTTATAGTCATTCTTTAAACCTTTTGACGAACTAAAGTAATTCTATAAAACTAATACTACATTTTAATTTTTATGCCAATAAAGTTCTTTTAAATTCTTATATATTCACCTTCTTTTCGTCTTTGCAAGTTTATCTATTATATGTATTTGAAACTCGTGAAAAAAGAAAAAGAAAAAATGGTCCGAAACTTTTTCAAAAACTCAAGTGTCCGTTTGAGTTTGAAGATGGTAGACCAAAACTAAATCTCAACAAGAATAGAGGCAAAGACGGAGAAATATATAAATAGTGGGAATGAGATATATAAAATTCAAATCCATGCTTCATTTCCATTCCTACATCCTTGTCAACCTTGTGATAATTTTCATCATCCACCTATATTCAAACAATGTCATGGAGTCATTCAAAATGGAAAAAATAATAATGCTATGGCGATTGTATTCATACACTTTATTTAAATAGCGTATGATTGGACATTTTACATGTTTAATGACATGCAAATCCATCAAGGATTGTAATTGATGGTATATAATGTGAAACAATGTTATTTTGTACGATCCTTTTAATTTATCATCTCATGTGTTAAATTTACAATTACTGATATTCCGAATGATTAGTCTTTTGCTATATCAATTGTCATTTTATGGGCTTTATGGATTCATCAAAATAATTTTCATCAGTGAATGGGGAAGCCCTGCCACTGATCGGTCTTGGGATCCCACTTGGGACCACGATGTATGACATCACCATCAAGAATGAAATCAATGCCTCCATGATCAATTTTGTGAAAGAAAAAAATATCGGCACGATTGTCCATTCGAACAGTACACTCGTCTATCATCATAATGAACATCCTCCTCCCCAAATATAAGTGCATCCACATTTTCACCGGAATCTGCCTTGGTTGGTTCAAAGTCAAGTGTGTTAGAACTTAGAAGTAATAATTATTGTACTCGTCAA
>BRYE01000008.1:17356761-17359261 GCA_030159115.1 Actinidia arguta var. hypoleuca
TTGATTTGACTTAGTAGTATGATAAGCTTTGTTGATGAGAACAAAAGACACAAGTTTTTGAGTAGTAGTTTACACTGGCGCTGCACAATTAACTACCATGTACGCATCAGGGAAATAGTATTATAGCTTATGACCATTGACCAAAATAGTTGCTTTAAGATACATGCCGTACATGTATGGTGGAGTTTTCAACTCTACTTTAGTACATCATTTATTTGTAAGGTGGCATAGATATTTATTTTTCTAGGGAAAGGAAAATCAAGGGAAACGAAGTTCCCAATGCATGCATTTTTTATGGGCAACCAAACAAACAAATGACATTTTTTTTTTTTTTTGTCCCCCTAATCTGACAACAACAACAAAAAAAAAGATTCGTCTTCTTTTAGCTCATTTTCCTTTCCTATCATTTTGGCTTTCTTTTTTCTTTCCCTCCACAAATTCTAGACCAATGCATAGCGCAAGGTTGTGCTTGGGTGTACGTAGAAAAATTAATGAACCAATTGAACAAGTGATAACGGTAGATCTTTGCTACATAAATAATAACAAAATAAAATTTGGAGAGTTTGAGGAGCTCCGTGAAGATCATGAACATCCATTTCAAATATCTACAGATCCTTGTCGATGACTTGAGCTCCTTTCAGTGTTGACAAAATTGGGTATCTTGTGAACCTAGGAATTCCTAATGATGACACAATATCCTTTGTTGTCGCTATAGCTAGCTCACAAGTGTTAGCCTCTGTATGGTTGATCATTGTAAACCTGACAACAAAAATAAGTCATATTGGAGCCATTTATATTGAGATTTTATTAGGAGTTTGTTTAATTGCCCATATCGCAATGACTTTTAAACTTTTCTTTTTATATAAAGGTTATACGTTTTAGAGCTTAGATATGGTTTCAATTAGACCATAATTGTCTTTTCCCTAGCAAATTTTTTAAATTTAAAAAAGTTCAACATTTGCAAACAAAATTGGAGAAATTCAAACTTACGTGTGAAATAGAAGTTTATCAACTTTTGCTCTTTCTAAGCCACATTGATATACCTTCAATCATCTTCTTCGTTCTCCGTGGTATTTTAGATATCATCTTCTGTTTGTATGCACAAATTTGTATTAGCCTGATTCTTTATTTGAACCTTGTGCTCTTTTGGATGGAGTAGCAATTTGTGCACAATAATTTTGCACAAAATGCTTTTCTTTTGTTTCTCAATGTATAATGCAGGCACTCTTCTTTAACATGTTTCGTTCCAGTTAGTACTTGTTTTATTGTAAAAACTAAGAAATTTGGGGTTTTACAGCAGCAGACACCATCACAAAAGATTGATTCTGAAGGTCCTTATCGCCTTCTTTACTGTTCAAGTAAGGGTGACAAAGCGGGTGTTATACAGGAATTAGACAAAGGAGTAGAACCTAATCTGGGTGATTACGATAAGAGAACAGCGCTTCATTTAGCTTCCTGTGAAGGACACACAGAGGTTATTTCCCTTCTTCTTGGGAAAGGAGCTGATGTGAACTCCACGGATCGATGGGGTCGCACTGTAAGTTCTTATTTATTCTTAATGATAGGATATGACAATATTTGGCAAAATGATGTTAGTGCTAAATTTCGCCTAGTAAACTAATTGCTTGTTTCACTTGATAGTTCATGTGTCCTGAGATGGAGCTCTTTGCTTAGATTTCCATCTGATGGCAGTTCTACTGGCATTCTAGCATCTCTTTTGATCTAGGGATTAAAATATTTTTCATTGTGTTGTATGATTAATGATTTTCCGATCTTCTGCTGTCATTAGTGGCAAATTAATTGTTACTTCATAGTCACCACAAACATCACTATTAACAAATAGATTTCAGAGTTTCCTTTTGCCAAGGTCTAAATAAATTTGGAAATATTAAAGGAAGGAAGATGTAAAGAGCCTTTCATCTCTGTAGTTTTTCTCTTATCAATCAAAATGAGTGATCCTTCATGTGTTAGTTTGTTGTCTGCCAGTCTGTGTGCATTTTGTTACACGTTATTATTTGTTCTGGAACTTGTTCATAGTTTCTTATGGCACCGTTTAGTTGTCATGAAAGTAAAGTAAAGTAGAGGAACACCTGCATTTTTTAATTGATCATTTTGCAGAAAATTTGTGAGATTCTTATCCTTAACTTTCCCAGTAGGATTAGTTTCCCCTCAAAACTTATCCTACAAAAAACACAAGATTTTATAGGAATCTTTATTTTTCAGCTACTTCCCTCCACAATTGAACTGCCATATTTGAGTTTTCCGAAGAGATTTTAATATAGGGTGGCGATAATGCCACAACTAAAATATATAGATTTTAATAAGACATAAAATTTTTGTATGATTTTTGTTAGATATAAATGCTCTATAATTTTTATATATTAATATTTACACATATATAAATATGTAAAATAAATATGCACGTTTAAATTCAATGTACTTTTCACACGAATATAAAAGTGTTTTTCTGATAAGCAAACAATTAAATTTTAGCTTTCTC
>BRYE01000008.1:17399261-17401761 GCA_030159115.1 Actinidia arguta var. hypoleuca
GAAATTAATGAACAATATATATCTTTAAAAAATTGTAAAATGTAGACTTGCAGACTCGAAGTGCAGAAAATAATGTATACTGATGCATGCGTTAAATACAGTTTCGTTAAGGCATATTTGCGCCATCACTTTGGTGCTTACGATTATTAAATATCCATCTCTTAAGATTCTACAGTCTTTTTGTACACAATTACATTATGCACGTCGAACAAAATAACGAAGAAACTCTCTATCGCAATATGCGTAGTGTGTACATAGAGAGTCAGAGGCTGAAATGAATGAATAAAAAATGACAGGGTATGCACGGGTATTTATAAGCGCAGATGTGACTGTTCGGAATACACGAAAAGGAGTTAGGATCGAGTGCGAAAAATCAACGGTCCGATCAACATGGAGCAGTGCGACCCACGCGAAAAGGTATGACCCAATAATTGTCGACCCATGAACCAGTGTGACTAACAGTCCACAACTGGATAGTTTCTACAAGGAAAAATAGAAAAAACATTTAAATTGATAAAAATAAATTTATTTAAATAAATTTTCTCTAAAAAATTATAAGTTTAGCAAACTAGACCCAATCCAGCCAAAGTCCAAGCCTTGTCTCGTGTCGACCCGCGGTGCATTTTATGGTGTTTTGTGATTGGTGAGTCCATGTAGGTTTTCTCCTCTCACAAACTTGAGTGCCCCTTGAAATCCATTATAAGAGTCACACTTCAAAGCTTATAAACGCACTTAGTCTTTCTCTTACAATTGAAAACGCATTTCTCCTTCATTCTATCACTTCAAAACACCAAATTTGAAGCTAATTTTGATCACGCCAAAGACTGATTTTAGCCAAATCTTTATATAATTGGACAAAAAAAAAATTAAAATTTTCAGCAATAATTCATTTCGTAATTTATGAAAAAATCCATATAACCACTAGTAATTTACATAGTCCATAATCCACATAAATGAGTAATTTATTTGAGTAACATCAAAATCACTTTCTCTTAATATATTATAACAATTTTCTATACTAAATTTAATTTTTTTCTAATAAAGAAAAGCAAGAGCCTGATTTTTTTATGAAACTATATTGTTGTTCAAAAACGAACTCATAATATAATATGTTTAGTGGATTTTAAAGATTTTTAGCTGGTTCAAAAATATATAAATATCCATAATTTAATGAAACACATCAAATATAATTATTATTTTTAAAAAATTTAATAGTTTAGTTAAACCATCTAAAAACAATATAAATTCCACTTCTTTATTAATATACATACGTACTTATTATTTTTGGAAAAGCCGGTACAACTCTACAAACTTTTTTATTCACTAATATGTCAGTGATAAGACTTTAGAATTTTAAATGTAAGCCACAAACGTAATGTGATAAAAAAAATAATGTGAAAAAACTGAAACGATACTTAAAGTTAAGGTTTTTGAGGGCAATTAGTCAAAAAAAAATCATTATATTGTTTAATTATAGCATAAAAATAACTGCAACGATGATTAAAGTTAAGATTTCTTAGGGTTAATTTTTTTTTCAAGAACATAAATGACCTTAAATAACGTCTAGAGATCTTAATTTTAAGCATTTTTAAATTTATTTTATATTAGAATAAAATTATTTTGAGATTTTTTTGATCAATTATTCTAATAAAAAATAATTCATGTAAGTAATAAAATATTCATAAGTTTAGTTCGCTTTTTGTACAGCATTACTCATTTTTTCGAGTTTCCAAACAGAATCATAAGAGAGTCCGTGGGTAGGCCCAAGATTGAAGTTCACATTTGGAAATAATGTAAAACCATATCCGGGGCTAGGGCCCAAACCCGTTTTCCATTCAGTGAAGTCACCTCAATTGTCCACTTGTCACGTGATTCTTTCTACCTGCCCACGCGCACCTGCGTTCGTGCGGGCCAACATTGGCTGTTGACAAGGTAATGTACAATCCCCAAATTAAGGCCCTATTTAGGGTAGTTTTTGTTTTTTTTTTAAAGTTTTTTTGGGGATTGTTTTGAGTTTTTTTGTCTTTAATAAATTTTTACTGCTATTTAATTAAAATCTTATATTTTCACGTTTTCTCTTGATTAGATGAGTCCAAAAATATAATTTTTTTAATCTAATTTAAAAAAAATCATTAAAGAATGATTTTTTTGGATAATTTTTTTTTTTTTCGTTTTCAGTTAACTTTTTCTAATTTGGATGATTTTTTTCTACATTTTCAGTTCCCTCTCGTCAAGATGAGCTGAAAAAGTATAAAATTTAACTTTTGATCAAATGATGAAAATTTTTTATTAAAGACAAAAAAATTCAAAAATGAAGGAGCTAAAAAAAATGAAGAAAATCTCTTACCTCAAACAAGTCATAAGTGGATTCCTCCCATCGCAGGTGGTACAAAAACTCAATACTAATGGAAGTATTCGAGCAAAGCCTAATTAAGATGGGCAAGCTGAATGCAGAGGTCTTATAAAAAATAAAAGAGGACAATCAGTGAAAGGGTTTTAC
>BRYE01000008.1:17446761-17456761 GCA_030159115.1 Actinidia arguta var. hypoleuca
CTAAAAAGCGGTTTAGGCGGGCCACCTAGGTGATGCATAGGCACTAGCCCCCTGACCACCCGATTACTGCCTAGCGCTTTTTAAAGACCTAATTTTTAATTTTTGTATATTTTAAAAATCTAAATTGTCATTTCTATCTGTCTCTTAGTATTATTCAACATTAAACAGTTAAATTCAATAATTTTAATATTATTTTTTTATTAAAATTTAATATTTAATTATTTATTATTTTTTTTAATAAATATTAATTTTTTAAATAAAAAAAAACCGTCTAAACCCCGCATAAGCACCTAGATGCTAGCCCTCGGACAACTTACTTATTGCCTAATGCCTTTTAAAACAAATTTAGAAAGACTAAGAAAAAAAACCACTTCACGTCTTCAAACATCGTAATAACCTTACCTCAAAGTCACGGTGATCCAATAGATTCCTTGGGGTTGTCAAATCTTACAACTAACACGTTTTTGACTACTTGCAAGGTCGCAATAGCCAACCAATAAAAGAAAATATTTAAAAGGATAAATTTACAAAAATTCCTAAAACTTAAGTGGATAAATCAACTTTTATGGACTGGTCCACGCGCCCAGGGACACAGTTGGCTCTTGTTGTTGACTTCTAACCCCACTCGTCCTTTTCCAACAACCGCACCTCTAAATTAAAAGAGAGAGAGAGAAGAGAGAAAATTACAAAAATAGCCTTAGAATTAAACCTTAGTAACAAATTAAACTCTAAACTTGTTAATATGTCACAATTCAAACTCTCTAATAGTTTTCATTTATGTAGATTGACAACAACAACTAATTGAGCAAAAAAATGATTGAGAAAATAACGTTGAACAAATTGGGACCCTTTTAAAAATGTTCAATTTTTCACAATTTGGACAATTATCCAAGCAAAATCTAGAAAAAGAGACAAAAATCGGGTGAAGCAGATGCTAAATTTTAAGCAAAATTAAAAAATCTAAAGTATCTGAAATGTCGATAAGTGTTTTAATAATTTATTTTTTATCCACTCATCATTTCCCCAATCATCACCAATTATTGTTGTCAAGTTATATAGAATTGTGAAGAGTTAAAAAATTTTAAATTTAATTTGTTTAAATTAAAAATTAAAAATTTAATATGTTACCTAGATTAGATCCTAGGGTTATTTTATAATTTTTTTTAAAAAAAAAAAAAGTCCCATGGACACTCACATGAGCGTGTTAGATTTTATCCAAATTATAACTCCATCAATCTCTCTATTTGAGAAATCACAAAAAAAGTAAATACAAATGAATTTTGACTAAAAATTATAGCAAAGTTAAAATTTGTGAATTATTTTAGTTAACTTAATGTGGATAATCTTGAGGATTTTACTATAGATAAATTAACCCAAAAAAATATTTAGCTAGCTTGTGGCTGCAAAGATTCTGAATGAGTTTGGAAATAAAAATCCATATTCCTGATAGAATTTAGATAGGGTATAGGTGGAGAGGTCTTCCAATAATTTATAATATTACAGAAGTACAATATTTTATATATTTATAAGCCATACATCTACGTACATATACATAAATAATTCTATTTACTAAGGTTATTATTGTTCATAAGCCAATAAATGTGACTTAAGCCAAATATATCCTAGCAGTTAAGATATATTACATAGGAAATTCTAAACTTAAGACCTTTATTTAAATCGCAAGAGCAATTTAAGGCCTTACTTGGAACATAGAGAAATACATTAAAAAAGAATGAAAAATCATAATATTAGTCTTCCTAATTTGATTTATAGTGTTTAGAGAAAAAACAAGTAAACATTTATTTTACTTTTCTTTTTATAATTTCCCTTGCACATATTTCTTTGTTTCTTTTCCTTTCTTTTCCTGCTTATTTATTTAAGTTTTGTTTTATTATTTTTTTCTTCTCTTCAAATCGCGAGAGTGAGATTGAGGTGTTGGAGACCTTTTCCACGATGGAGGTTAGATTAGGGTTTCTACTAATCGGTTGCCATGAATGGCCATGTGTGATGTGGAAGGTGGCCGTGCCGACACCGATGGAGGCCAGAAGGGGGGGAGAAAGACGGGAGAGAGAAGAGAGGAGAGAGCGAAGTAATTGAGGCTGAGGTGGCTGTGGCAATCATGGCAGGATTAGGGGGTCTATATTAAAGACAAGGAGAAAAAAGAGAAGGTGCTTACTCAAATTTTTTAAGGGCGCATTGAGAGAATTTTTATTTAGATACCCCTATTTAAATATGAATTTTATGTGAACATCCACTGAATTGAGATTTTCTATCTTAGTTTAAGTGGATAAAGTAAAAAATGTGAACAGTAAACGGGTAAACAAATTGGAAAAATTTCAAAAAACTAGTGTCTTCAAGGGTGATTTGAAGAAGGAAATTTATCCTCCCACCCCCTTCTCTCCCATAAAATTACTTTCATACCCCTACTGCTTTCTCTCTCTTTTAATTTTTGTATATTTTTTTTTAGTTTCTTTTTCTTTTAATTCGAGGAAAGGTTCTGAGAGCTCACTATTTGCATTTTAAATTATTGTTTACGAGTATGAATTAGGGTTGTTTTATAATTTTTTTTTAAAAAATAAAAAGTTCCCTGGACACTCACGTGAACGTCATTAGATTTTATCCAAATTATAACTCCACCAATCTCTTTATTTGAGAAAGCAAGAAAAAAGTAAATACAAATGAATTTTGACAAAAAATTATAGCAAAGTTAAATTTGTGAGTTATTTTAGTTAACTTAATGTGAATAATTTTGAGGATTTTATTAGATAAATTAACCAAAAAAAATATTTAGCTAGCCTGTGGCTGCAAAGATTCTATGATTACTTGGAACATAGAGAAATACATTAAAAAAGAATGAAAAATCATAATATTAGTCTTCCTAATTTGATTTATAGTGTTTAGAGAAAAAACAAGTAAACATTTATTTTACTTTTCTTTTTATAATTTCCCTTGCACATACTTCTTTGTTTCTTTTCCTGTTTATTTGTTTAAGTTTTGTTTTATTATTTTTTTCTTCTCTCTTCAAATAGCGAAAGTGAGATTGAGGTGTTGGAGACCTTTTTCACGATGGAGGTTAGGTTAGGGTGTCTACTAATCGGTTGCCATGAATGGGCATGTGTGATGCGGAAGGTGGCCGTGCCGACACCAATGGAGGCCAGAAGGGGGGGAGAAAGACGGGAGAGAGAAGAGAGGAGAGGGCGAAGTAGATGTGGCTGAGGTGGCGGTGGCAGTCATGGCAGGATTAGGGGTTCTAGATTAAAGACAAGGAGAAAAAAGAGAAGGTGCTTACTCAAATTTTTTAAGGGTGCATTGAGAGAATTTTTATTTAGATACTCTATTTAAATGAATTTTATGTGAACATCCACTAAATTGAGATTTTCTCTCTTAGTTTAAGTGGATAAAGTAAAAAATGTGAACTGTTAACGGGTAATTTTTTTTCAAAAAACTGGTGTCTTCAAGGGTGATTTGATGAACAGTGGTCTGACATATTCTTATTGCTGGTTAGGCGGTGAAAAGATCGTAATGTCAACTTGATAGAATATTTGCCCTGAAATGACGATTTTGCTCCTCTCTCTTTTTTCTCATTTTTAATTTTTTTTATTTAATCAAATTTTTATACTATTTTAATTCTTTTGACAATTAGTGTCTAAAAATATAAAAAAATATTTTATTTAGAGATAATTTTTTTTTATTCTTAGTGAATTTTTTCTTAAATTAAATAATTTTTTATATTTTTAGACTACTTTTATCCAGAAAAATCAAAAAAATATAATTTTTTGTCTAATGATCGTAATAAAAATATTTAGAATAAAAATAAATATTTAATAAATTTATCATCATAATAAAAAAAATCTATAATATAAGACATAAACATTTTTAAATCTTCCAAACTATTTATAATATAAGACACAAAAATTTTTAAATTTCAAGACTATCTTTCACTATTTCTCTGATTTGATCTCTCTCCCCTCTCTTTTCAAAATGCAACCCTAGGTTCTATTGTTACAAAAGCTAAATCTCATGCCACCTCTCTCTCTGTCAACTGCATATCTCTATTTCGGTATTTCCCCTCTTTCTCGGCCGATTTCAAAATTCAAAACGCATCACTATGTGGTGTGCTGGGCAAATTAATGAAGAACATGAAGAACTATGAGTGTGAATCTGAAATGAAGTGAAGTGAACCGGAGTTGTACCTTCATAAAACTAAACAAATACAATACTTTATCTATGGATACTGTGCACAGAGACAAATTTTGTGGTCTGAACCTGAGATTTCATTGTTGACTGATCAGTAAGTTTTGAATTTTGGCCCATTCAGGAAAGGTTCTGAGAGCTCACTATTTGCATTTTAAATTATTGTTTATGAGTGTGAGGTATGATGTTCGCGATAGCAACAAAGCTTACGTATTTTTGGCAAACATGGGTACGATTCTTTTTCCTATTGTTGATGGTGGTTTTCAAGTTTTATTTGCTATCAAGTTTCTCATTTTATTTCAATTTAAGTGTTGGTCTGATCTTTGTACTTTGGCTGGACCTGGCCTTCACAAGCTTTTGAGTGGTCCAAATCTACCACGCACATCCCAGTTGCTGCTATTGGGCAACTTTATTTCAATCAATTGATGGGCAAATTCTCGACCGTGTCACTATGTGTGGGGTGATGCTTTTTTCTTTTTCTTGGGACATTCCAAGACATTCAAACTGAAGAGAAGTTGCCCAAGGGCCCTAAGTGAAGTTTCAAGTGAGTGAAAGAAGCAGACTTTGTGCATATCTCTACGCTGGTACTCTATCTCTATATCACGTAAGCTTACAACTCTTGATGTTGAGATAGAGTGATTTTTTAAGATTGTGCTTTTTTGTTGGCTTTCTTTTTTACGTCGCTTTGCTTTGTTGTGTTGCCTGATTTTGGGCCCTCTACCTATTGAATCTTCATTTACTTTGTTAGGTTATTCTTTGTTTACTGGTTGATTCATTCTGTGTATCTTTGTCTAACTAAATCTCATTTTTTTTTAAAAAAAAATTGTGAAAGAGTCGGATAATTGAATTTGGGGCAATTTAATTTATTTTTATTTCTGTTAAGTACATAATTTTTCATGACAAATATAATTGGTGAAAGTTATCTTTAGACTGTGATTCAGTGTTACCGTGTTAATTGCAATTGAGGTATTGTTTTTGTCGGCCCATTTGATCTAGATTATTTGCCATAAGAAATAAATAATGATTATTAATACTAAATTTGCGTTTTCTAATATGTTAGTATTTTTAAAAATTATTGTTTGCATAACTTTTGAGTAATAGGATTAAAGCTTTAAATGTAATGTGAGATTTAGTTTATAAATTAGTGTAAATTTAAGATGAAAAATTGGACGCATGGTTACCCCTCTCTCTCTCTCTCCATGACTCAAATGCTATTTTCATTGTGTAATTTTTTTACTTGGATTGAAGAGTTAATCAAGAATGAGATTCTATTACGATACTTGGAACAAATAGAAAAAGTATAAATACAGTATATTTTTGATCTAAAGCCACTGGGAATAATAGAACATAATGCAATGGTAAATAGGCTGGGTAACATTCACTAATACGCATCAACTCATTATTTTCTCTGAGATGTAAGACAATTTCTCTCATTCCATTGACTTCAGTTTCATCCCCCGATAATATAACTGTAATCTCATCTGATGTGGACAAATTATACCGTCGCAACACTGTAATGGAGATATGCAATCAGATGTTCACCCGCCTGTTTTGATTGATTTAGGAGTTCATAAGTATGGCGGAATTTATCTGTAAAAATATTATATTGTAATAAAGTATCTTGGACAGTCTGGAATACATCTTTTCTCAAGTAAGAATTTCTACGATTGCGAACATTCAAAGTAGAATCAGGGTCATGTATGTAAAGTTGGGCATAAATCCATTCATGGCCAAGCTGTGAAAGTAGTGCTCCTATTCTATGGCGCAATTCCCCATGGATAGTGAAAGATCTAGGACCTCTTCCAGCAAGTAGTCTTGGATCTATTTTAGCACCCAAACTCGTAAAAAGACTTAGATTGCCATCATATAAAGCTTAAAACTTTGGAGGGGGAGTTTTAAATAGAGGTAGTTGAATCTTTCCTTACAAACAACAACGTTGTAAAACGGGAGCATATTAAGGATGAGTTTGCTAATTTTTAATCCATCCAATATAAGGCTAAACAATTAGGACATGATACATCCATTCTACCGAGGAAATGGCGATCTATAATTCTATGTGCACTGCCACTGTACTTATCTGTGTAACTTCTATTTCATCATCACTACAAAGATTTTCGTGCACCCGTTGGTTTATAGAAATTTGCCCATAATATATTATAAATTGAACATGAATTTTATCATTCGCACATCAATTTGAACAATATTTATAAGTGAATAAGTAAACATACACATTTACTTACAAATTTTGTTTTGGAGGTGAAATTGTGTTCATCATAGGTAACTACAATCTCAAATGTAGTTTCACTTGTCTTATGATAACTTCGTTGACATCTATAACTAGAAAGGTTTTACCAAGATTTTGTGGAGGAGGCATAGCATGTAAGTCTACCTAGTTGAGAGGTTTAGGATGACTAACACACTATCTAAAGTGATTAAATTTCTTCCACCAATTGCCTTACCAAATTAGGTGTTCGTGAATTAGAGTACTAACATATATTGACTCCAAGCAATGTGTAACTATTGTACGTTTAGGTGCATGATTAGTGATGTCTGTCAAAACGAATGTCGAGTTAATGACATTTGTTGTATGTGTAGACCCTTCTAACCAATTGCGACGACAACGTCTTTCTGTTAAATTTAAAAATAGTCTAGGTTGAATACATTGCGTTAATTTCTCCTGTTCTCATCGTGTGCGTAGGGCCAACACATATTTTGATATAACATTATCACTGAGTGCCTAAAATGTGAATATGAAAAATATGCCATGCTATGTTAAAAATTATTGGTTGAGATTGTTAATATTAACAATCTCTTTCAATAGGAAGTTCTCTGCCTAACTTTTCTTTTAGAAGAGGTAGACAAATGTATTTATTTAATTAAAAATTTAAGAAATTCAATTTGACATGATGTACTTTTTTGGTTAGGTCTATGCTTAGTATGATGTTAGATGAAGAAATTTTAATTCTGCTTGTGTTCTTTTTATGCAACACATAATAAGTTAAACAAATTTCTATTAGTCATATAAATCTTGAAATAGTAATTTGAAGATACAAAAGTAAAGAATATAAATGAACAATGAAGTTTTCAGTTGTCACACCCCTAACATTCTGTTCTAAATACTTTTAAAAATTGATTAAAAACATATTAATTTAACAGATGATGTAGTAATTTCCTTCTCCTTCGAGCTTGTCGTTACTTTTTTCTTTGTTTTTTCTTTTCCCTTTAAAAAGAGTATAAATAAGTTATAAATTCAAGAAAAAAAAACTCATAAAGTAAATATATAAGTTAAACATAATGTGATTGGTGGATTGACCTCATAAAGACGAACGGTATTATTCTCACGTTCATCACAAATAACAACTACTTTATTTCTTTGTTAAACAAAGTGTACATTTATAGACAAAGGCAATTGAAAGATTATAGAATTTAATATTCAATCTATGTAAAATAAACAGAAAGGAGAGCAGTTGTTATTGTCTCTTCTAAGTTTTTATCTAGCTGTAAAAAAGCAAAGACAATAGTTAAAATATGCCTCAATTCGTTGTAAACCTATAAAAATTAATCTATAATAATAAGAAGCAACTTACATTGTCACATATTGTGAGATTATCCATGAAGAAGATGCGTAATTAGTGTCTGTTAAAAAAAAAACTAATTAGTGTCAGTTACAATCTAAGTAAGCACACGAAGAAAAAAAAACTAAAGGATATAAATGAAATTCACTAAATATTTTTAAAAATTGGCCGAGTATACTTTAAAAATAGGACACCAAAAAATTACTAAGAAATACATTGAATGCACATCTAAATAAATAAATTGCTATAAAATAAAAAATAAATTAGGAAACTTCTAAATTTCATAAAAGCAATTAGAATCTGTTTTCATTTGCTAAAAGTGATTTTAGATCAAAATTTTACTGTATTTAAACTTTTTTTTTCTATTTGTTCCAAGTATCGTAGCAAAATCGCACTCTTAACCAACTCTGCAATGCAAGTAAAAAAATTACACAATGGAAATAGCATTTGAGTCATGGAGAGAGAGAGGGTAACCATGCGCCCAATTTTTCAGCTTAAATTTACACCAATGTATAAACTAAATCTCACATTACATTTAAAGCTTTAACCCTGTAACTCAAAAGTTATTAAAACACTCGGTGAAAAAAAATTGCTATGCAAACAATAATTTTTAAAAAAAAACTAACTTATCAGAAAACACAAATTCATTATTAATAATCATTATTTATTCTTTATGGCAATTAATCTAGATCAAATGGGCCGACAAAAACAATACTTCAATCGCAATTAACACGATAACACTGAATCGCAATCTAAAGATAATTTTCACCAATTATATTCGTAATGAAAAATTATGTACTTAACAAAAAAAAAAAATTAAATCGCCCAAAATTCAATTATACGAATCTTCCACAATTTTTTTTTTTTTAAAAAAAAGCAAGGTTAGTTGGACAAAGATGCACAGAGTAAATCAACCAACAAACAAAGAATAACCTTACAAAGTAAATCAAGATTCAATAGGTAGAGGGCCCAAAACAAGCAAAACGACTGAAAAAGAAAGCCAACAAAAAAACACAATCTTAAAAAATGACTCCATCTCAACATCAAGAGATGTAAGCATGCGTCATATAAAGATAGAGTATCAGCATAGAGATAGGCACAAGGTCTGCTTCTTTCACTCACTTGGCCACTTCACTTAGGGCATTTGGGGCAACTTCTCTTCAGTTTGAATGTCTTTGAATGTCCCAAGAAAAAGAAAAAAGCATCACCCCATACACAGTGACACCGTCGAGAACTTGCCCCATCAATTGATTGAAATGAAATCGTCCAACAGCACCAACTGGGATGTGTGTGGTGGATATGGACCCTGTGAAGGCCATGTCCAACCAATGTACGAAGATCAGACCAACACTTAAATTGAAATGAAAAAGACAAACTTGACAGCAAATAAAATTAAAAAATTTAAAAAACACAATCACCAGTAGGAAAAAGAATTATAACTATCTTTGCCAAAAATACGTACTCTTTGTTCCTATCCCCAACATCAAAAACAATAATTCAAAAAGCAAACAATGAGCTCTTAGAACCTTACCTCGAATGGGCCAAAACCCAAAACTTGCTAATCAGTCAACAGTGAAATCTCAAATTCAGACCACAAAATTTGTTTATATGTGCACAATATCCATAGATAAAGTATTGTGTTTGTTTAGTTTCACGAAGATACAGCTCCGGTTCACCAATGTATAGCTCCGATTCGCTTCAATTGATTTCAAATTCACACTCAGAGTTCTTCATGGTCTTCATTAATTTGCCCAATACACCACACAGTGCTGCATTTTGAAATTTTAAATTGGCTGAGAAAGAGGGAAAAGACCAAAACAGATATGCAGTTGACAGAGAGAAAGGTGGCGTGAGATTTAGCTTCTACAACAAGAGAACCTAGAGTTGCGTTTTGAATTTTGAAAAGAGGGGAGAGACCAAAACAGAGAGAGGTGGCATGAGATAACGAAAGGAGAGGAAAGTGATATTTTTTTGGAGAAAAAAATAATCTCAGATAAACTGTTGGATTAACTCAAATGGATTCCAACCGTAGATAGAGGGAAATAGTTTTTAGATTCAAAAATAAAGTTATCTTATATTATAGATTTATTTGTTTTGGGTTGGAGACAAAACAATTTCAAATATGCAATTTAACTATACTATATATTAAAAAAAGTTATAGGATTGGGATGAAACATACAGAGAAATAAAAAAGATAAATACAACTGTATTTCAGCGTTGGGGAGGAAATA
>BRYE01000008.1:17471761-17474261 GCA_030159115.1 Actinidia arguta var. hypoleuca
CGTGGTAGATCTTGATTAAATAACAACATATCTACACTTTTGGACAGTAGCAACAACACCGAATGGCGAATGAAGAGGCGAAAAGCGAATGAAGAGGCAACGAGAACAGAAGACAGCGACGGCGGATGCAGAGGCAACCAGAGTGACAAAGACGAAGGCAACAGCGACGGCGATGGCCGATGGAGAAGCAACGGCAAGAGCGAAGGAATCGTCGATTTGTTGAGGTCGTGAGCCGCGCGAGCGAAGAAACCCTAGAGACTCTAACTCGAACAATCTTTTTAGTCCCATGCTATGTTGAAACTAATTTGAGGGAGTTTCCTTCCACTAACTGCCTCAAAAAATTGATCACAATGTGAAGAAAAAATCATTAAAAATTAAAATAATCTAACTTGGGAGAAATTTATCCCAAAAGGGACCTTAGACAAACTCCAATACCTATTCTTTACCCTCATCAAATTTGGAAACTAAAAATAAAGACTTGCTCATGTATTTCCATTATCACCTTTTTTTTCTCCATGAAAATATTTTTTAAAAGCAACAAATTTACTCTTAAAACCTCTTTTTAAAATTGAAAAATAATTTTTATACTTTTATTTTCATCAAAACACTCAAATTATCCTTCTTAGGACAAGAAGAAAAAAAAGGTAACAATGTAAAGGTAAAGAGAGGGGCAATTCAAGTAAGCGGCAAAGTGTTGAAATATTTATCGTATTTTTTATTGTTACGATAAAAGATGAGAAATTTCAAAATCGGGGATAAAATACATGAATGGAAAACGTATTTGTTCATATCGCTCTCACATAAAATAAAATTTTATCTATTTATCCAAAAAATAACAATAATAACGTTATACAATAATTGAAGGGTCCCAATTAAAAAACACAAGATATTCATAGTTTCCAATGTGTTTTCGACAATGATAATTACAAAGCTTGAACTTTTGAACCCCACCGCAATAAGACTATGATAAATTGGACTGTTCATCTAAAAATACACAACACATTAACACCTCATTGGGCGTGCTTCCCGCACCATTGGGGCCCACAAAGGGTCTAAAGATATGATTTGTTCAATTGATCGTTCACTTTGTACCGAGAAGAGTCCTCATAAAAAATATTAAATTGATCAGATATTAATAGTTATATGATTGAACCACTTTGTATTTACATAATATGTTGAAAATCATACTTTTCCTCCACTTTACCCAGAGAAATGTGAGTTATCCCATCAATCTGAATGGATACTTGTCGAAATCTAAAAAAAAATGAACAATTTTAATTATATTTTTAGCCCCCAATTGGCCCGAATCGGAATTAGCACAGTGTTGTACTACTCAAATTCTGGTTTCGCACATGCCCACACCCACCCTAAAATTAAGTATATGATTGTCCATATGTTCGTAGAAGGATAAGAGAGACTGAACATTGAGACCCCTCCAGCTTCTTGCTTTGTGTAACTTTTGGAAAAAGCTTATATGAATTGAGAATATAGATTATTGAAAATGACAACACCTTGTCCGTATATAATTGGAAAAAAGGGGTAAATTTCACTAACCTCCCTTGAGATTTATGACGAATATAATTATCTCTTCTGTAGTTTTAAAAATAACATTAACCTCATTTACGTTTGAAACTAATGTAAACATTCATCTTGTAGCTATTTTTTTGTAAAAAAACAACAAAATTGCCCTTTAATTTGGGGCTTCTAAATTTTTTTCTCAATACACCTATTTAAATAAAATAAATTATTAACAATATTTTTTTTTAAAAAAAATAATCTAAATATTTTTCTTTTTAAGTATTCATAGTCTAAATATAGTTAAAAAGTAATCTTTGTAATCAATTTTTTTTTTTTAAAAGAGAGAATGTTTATTTATTTTAATGTAGATATTGAGAAAAAAAATTGAAAGCTCTAAATTAAAGGGTAAGTTTGTCATTTTTATATAAAAATTAGCTATAGATGATAATTTTACATTAATTTCAAAAGTAAGGGTTGTAAGTAATATTTTTACAATTGCAGGGAGGTGGCTTTATTTGTTATAAATCTTAGAGAAATTCAATAAAATTTATCAAAAAAACAGAAATAAATGATTAGATTCTTCATGTGGAGTTAATTTTTTTTCTTTTTTTTTTTTCAATTTATTTTCAAGTAATATAAGAATACATAGAGTGCTTACGTGAGAGTAGAATTCTTAAGTTAATTAGAACTATTGAAATATTTAATCTTTCAGTTAGGATATAAAAGTCTAACACCTCTTTTTCTTGGTCGCCCAAGAAAAAAAAGTGGTAGACTTGTGTGCTGAGAGACTTGTTGAGAGTTAGAGAGAGGTGACGGGTAAGAGAGACAAAGACAGAGAGAATTGAGAGAGAGGTTAATGGAGTGTGATTTTCCTCCATTTAAATTTTTGTAATCTCTTTTGTTTGATTAGTAAATTTTTATTATTTTCCGTGAACATATGCATCATTGGTCAAACGTTGATCTGAATAATGAAGGATAAAAT
>BRYE01000008.1:17484261-17486761 GCA_030159115.1 Actinidia arguta var. hypoleuca
TGATTTTCTATACTTTCTCCCCCAATTTGTTTATCTTTTTTTTTTTTAGCTATTTCAAAATATTTGTTTACTTCGCCAAGTCAATTACCAAGATATTATAGACTTTTTCGATTACTCTTTTATTTTGGAATTGATATGGCATATCCATTTTTCATTACATAAATGTAATTTTAATTTGTTGAGAGAACTTTAAAAAGTTAAAGCTTTTAAACGACAATATCTCTTGCTTCTTAAAAAATAATTTTTTAAAAGAGAGAATCAAAATCCGACAAGCAAATGGAGACGGAAGGAGTATTATTAGCAGAAGTTATGGATTAGTGCGCCATTTCCCTTGTACAATAAATAATAAACAAAATATGAAATAAAAGTTATCACTCTTGTACAATAAATAATAAACATATATATATATATATATATATATATATATATATATATATATATATATATATATGCGCAAAATACGTTTTACAAAAAGACGTTCAAAATATTGCTAGTAAGCAAATATTTGCTAGATGGCAAGCCATCTTAAGCATATTTGACTTTGATATTGAATATATTAAAGGTAGTCAAAATTCTATTCCTGATTTTCTTACCAGGGAATTTTTACAGGGGAAGCCATAGCCATACACCATGCCTTTTCCTTGTTCCCACTACAGAAACAGAGTAACTAGATATAATAAACTTTTAGAAAACCTATGGGCAGAGATTGACAATTTATTGCTCGAACAACCAGTCAACAACTTATTAATCCTTAGTCGCTTTGAGAGCATCTGCCAGCTCCAAAGAGAAGTTATTTATTTAAATCATTGGTTACATATTCTTAGTTATTGTTAATATCTCTTCTCAGATGTCATCCAGTAAGAAGGAGTCTTCCAGCAAGAAACAACTTTCTCTTGTTCCTCCTCTTACTCTAGTAAACAGGTTTTAATCTCTTGGTACAATCCCAAGACAGTCATATTCTTCAGCTCTTGCTTCAGAGTCACCTAGTCAAATTCAAATGTCTACCTTCAAGTCATCAAGGACAGAATATGTCCAAAAGCCCCTAGTTCATAATCTCTTTTTCAAAGAGCCAGTCCACAAAAACATTCAAGATCCAATTCAATTGGTAAGTCATTTCTTCCCTCCTGGATGGCATTTTGCCCCTCACCATCCAGAAAAGTCAATTACTTTTTATAAAGATATTTTATTAAAACATCAGTCAGTGATTTTTAAACCAATTTATGATAGAATCAATACTAGTAAAATTATTTATCATTCAATGTATATTCATAATTTTGTGTCTCTTGACGAATGGGGTCATCCTTCTCTCTTGAGAACACTTCCTGGTCATTCTCTCCAATATAATTATTATGATTATATGGAGTCTTGGTTCAAAGTCATCCTTCACCAAAACGAGTCATTTACCCATTCGTGGTTCTTCTGCTTTGACCACAAATCAGGAATAGAATATTATGTTCACTTAGACCATCTATATTATGTTCTGAAGATTATGAATATACATTGTCACTGCAGTGGATGATAGAGTTAATTAGTAAAATCGAAAACACAGAGTTAAAAGAGCAGTACATTAGTAAACTGAAAAACTTATGGAATGATAAACCTAGAAGCAGTAAACCAGTCATAAGTTTAAATAGTACACTAGAAAGATTTAAAAAAGATAAACACAAGGAAGTAACCTTGCAAGACTTACAGCAAGAAATAAACCTAGTTAAGAAAGAAATAAAAGAGTTAAAAATTAAAGACAAACAATTAGAAGATGAAATAACAGTATTAAAAATAAATGATCAATTTACCAAGTTAGGAAGAATTGATAAGTCTTCAGATGAGTCTTCTTCAGGCGAATCTGAAAAGAGTAAAACTATAAGTCAAGATAGTAGTAAACTTAATACAATTAAAAAACTCAACATACAAAAATGGCAAATTAGAGTTAAATTAATAATTAATAACTATGAATTAGAAGTTATTGCCTTAGTCGATTCAGGAGCAGATGTGAATTGTATTCAAGAAGGAATTATTCCTACTAAATACTATCACAAAACTACTGAAAGATTAAGTGCTGCTAATGGAAGTAATTTAAAGGTAAATTATAAGTTGCCTAAAGTACATATTTGTCAAGATAAAGTTTGTTTCAAAACATCCTTTGTTTTAGTAAAAAATATGACAGATAGAGTAATTCTAGGATTACCCTTTCTCTATTTACTATACCCCTTTAGTATAGATACTGAAGGTATTTCTACTAAACTCTTAGGGCAACAAGTAAAATTCAAATTTTTGAATAAACCTGAGTCTATCCAGTTAAAAAGATTAAAAGACTTTTCTCTATCTATTAATTTAGTTAATCAAAAAGAAAGTCATCTTAATCATCTTAAAGAAGAAGTAAAATATAAAAGGATTGAAGAAAGTTTAACTAGTAAATAACTTAGTCAAAAGATTGAACAGTTTAGAAATACTTTAGAAAAAGAAGTATGTTCTAGTTTACCTAGTGCCCTCTGGCATAGGA
>BRYE01000008.1:17501761-17504261 GCA_030159115.1 Actinidia arguta var. hypoleuca
CCATTTTTCCTTTCTTTCTTTTCTTTCTTTCCCAAACGTCCAGTAACAATGAAATTGCAGATTTTCACCCTAAACTTCTGAGTACACTTCATTTTGATCCCAAAGCTTATAATTTTAACCTTAAATATGAGCTTTCTTCTATAAAACCTATAAGCACAAATATAAATCAAAATAAACAAATACATATCAAAATAACAGGTCTCAATGTACACATTTTGGCACTTATTAAGTACCTTGTAAATTACGATTATTTCTATAATCCATATTGAATAGCCCATTAAGTTCTTAAAAAAATATTTATTGACCTTAGTTCCCGGGTCAATTATGGTTATTTCTATGATACCTCTTTGATGGCCTTTGAGCTCTTAAAAAAGGTTATTTATTGACCTTCTATTTTATAATATGTATGTCATTCTTCCAACTATTTCACATATTATATAAGGGATTTTGGCCATAACTCAATGAGAACTCAAAATTAAAAATATTCATGTTATTTTGTACACCATTTTTTTTGATACACTACTGTCAACAAAATTTTTTTACCCCCAACTACACCAAGACCATTGTCGTTGGCCAATGACGGCCGGCCAACGACTTCAAGGAAGTTAAATTTGACTGTTTATTATAGTAAAATTTTACTTCTTGGAATAATAAAAATTTATCGTTTAGAATAATGACCAATATTCAAAAGAGCAAACATTATAATTTCATTGTATTTTGCAGTGGTTGTGATGGTGGTGAAAAAGAGTAAAAAAAGTTAAAAAAATAATTTTACTCTTCAAAAAAGCAAACAATACAATTTCACTGTCATGAATGGTCGCAATGAAAAATAATAATAAAAAATATAAAATATTTTTATTGTTGAAAATTGAAAAAGTATAATTTTACCGTTTTGGGCAGTGACGGCATTGGTGATGGTGGTGTGGAAAGAGTAAAAAAAATTAAAAAATAATTTTATATTTCAAAAAAACAAACAGTACAATTTTGTTATTATGAGCAGTGGTGACAGTGGTGAAAAACAATATAAAATAACTAAAAAAATAATTTTAGTATTAAAAATAAAAAACGTACAATTTTATTGTTTGGGGCTATAGCATTAATGGTGGCGGTGATGGCGGTGGCGGTGGCGGTGACAGTGAAGGCGACGGCAGTAGTGGAAAATATTATAAATTTTTTTAATTTCATGGACTTATAAGATTTAGTAAAATCTTGATGGACTAATTGTTGCAGGGATTTAAGCCATCAACCTATGCCCAATTTTTCGATTATAAAATTGCATCAACTTTTATTGATTTGAGATGATAAAAATCTGTAGGTATATCTTTTTATTCATAGCAACGAATAAATAACTTAAAACTAATATGTTAGATATTCGGGCCGATTGAATTACAAATCAAATTTTCGAGTACATCCTAGTATGTTAATGTGCTTGAAACAAGAAACCAACCCATCTTAGCAGGCCAAAATAATAATCTCAAGCTTTTAAAAAAACGGGTAGTCCACCAGACGATGCCCATCAAATTTTCGAGTCCATCCTAATATGTTAATGTGTTTGAAACAATAATCCAACCCATCTTAACAGGCCAAAATAATAATCTCAAACTTTTAAAAAAATGGGTAGTCCACCGGGCGATGCTCACCTAAAGACCAAAAGCATAAATAAAAAAATGCTAGTGATATTCACACTTTCTTTTATCTAATTACACTTTATTTTTTTATTTATATTAAGGTGAATTTACTTAAATATCTTTATATATAATAAAAGTATTAAATAAAAATAAGTATTATCTTAATAAATATAAAAAAAATGAGTATAATCTAAAAAATGAGGTGTGAAAATTAGTAAACCACCTGCCATAAAAAATTCTTTTTGTGGTATAAAAAGAGAGTGCATTTAGAAGCTCACTTCAAAGACAAATATGCCCCTCCGGCCTTCCTATCGCCCTTACTCTAATTCGCACCCACCACCGAACAAGCGGACCACCGTGAACCACCGCACCATTGCCACCCCTCCACCGTATCTTCCGCGAGAGATTAAATAGAAAGAAGAAGAAAAAACCACGCCAAACAATCCCTAAATATTGTGGAACACTTTCATATTTTTTATTTTTTATTGAGGAACACTATCATATTTTGTATTATTTACGAGTTCGAGGCTGAAATCAAAATCAGAAATCAATTTTCTCACAAACTAATTCGCCCAAACCCACCTCCCATTGGGTTTCATCATCTTGGAAGTAAAGATGCATCGAAGATGGTTCCTTTACTCTGTACAATTGAATCACAAATCCAGTTCAAGGTGTCGCAAAATTTCGCCACCGAATCGAAATAAATGGTGCTGCTTTTCTTCTTCCCAAGCTTTTGTGTATTTGTGTGTGTGTGTGTGTGTATTTTTCGATGCATCTTCATCATTTATTTTTGTGCTATTTTGGTTGATGCTTCCAATACTCCGCAAATCTTATGCAAGTCTTGCACTTCATTGCGGTTTTGATGAGACAAG
>BRYE01000008.1:17589261-17599261 GCA_030159115.1 Actinidia arguta var. hypoleuca
TGGCAATCAAAAATTTATTGAGAAACTCGTTTCAATTTATAATTTTCTTTACTTGTTCTGCTCGTTTTATTTTGGGATTAGTACGTTGGTTGGATTGTATCAACGTTACTTTCTGTGTCATGGAGACCCTCTATTATTTATTACTTTTTTTATTTATTATTGTTTACCTTATCAAGTACTCTTTTATGTATATGAACTTAAAATTTTTCTTTATAATTTTTTTTTTGGTCTGTCCGCTTGTTATAATTGTCAACATAATTGTCTATATATCAAAACAAGATGTGAGCAAATTTAGGCCCAAATTACCTAAAACATTTTTGTTGTTTGCCTATTGAATCTTCTTTTGACGAGAGACGTCTGTCTCTCGGCATTACATTATCTCAAAGTTATATCAAAATCTAACAACAAACTCCAATACTTTTAATTACAAACAAAAAACCAACCATATTGCAATAATATAGCAAAATCATGGATAAAGACACACCTCCGAAGGTTTAGTGCATAATTGCTCCGACTATGTCTCTTCCCATGATGTGAGGTAAGCTTCTCCCTTTAATCTTTTAACAGGGATTGTCCAACATCCAGGCCACTTAGATTCACCCCATACTACAATCAGAATTCAGGTTTGTCTTTGCTTTTTTATGCAAATAATGCTTGAAATATTTTCTACAAGAAGCCCGTACGTGTGACATGGTGAATTCATATCACCAGAATATAAAATTTTAATATAAAGCGTTAATATAAAGAGGCACGATGAAAATATATTCCAAGCAAAAAAAGCCCGAGTTAACATAAAGATTCACAGCAAAAATGTCTTTCGAGCAAAAAAAATCATATCACCCGAATATAATGTGCTAACAAGCAACGACAAAAATGTCTTCCGGCAAAAAAAAATATAACACCAAAAAAAACATATCATTTCAAACAAAAAACAATCATATTATTCAAGCACAAAAAACCGTGTCACAGCAAAAAACAAAACAAAACATATCACCTTAATATAAAGCGTTAACAAAAAAGAGTCACGGAAAAAATGCCTTGCAAGAAAAAAAAAAACATATCACCCATGGTGACTGGGTGCCCATGTGAAGAGCCACGGCAAAAATGTCTTTCAAGCAAGAAAAAACATATCACGGGAATAAACACGTCTTCCAAGCAAGACAAAAATATCACCATAATAAAAATGTCTTTCAAACAAAAAAAAACATATCATCATAATATAAAGCGTTATATAAATAGTCATTCGTGATGACTGAGTGCTCATGAAGAGTCGCATCAGATGTCTTTCAAGCACAAAAAATTATATCACCAGAATAAAATTATTTTTCAAGCAAAAAAAATTATATTAGCGTAATATAAAGCGTTATATGCATATTGACTACCAATTGACTCACTTGATTTGTTACCAAGGATATTGACTACTAGTTGGCTCACTTGACTGAAGCTCTATCACGAAAATATAGCAAAATTACAAATACAACCAAGGATATTGATTGTCAGTGTCGGTTGATCACTTTACTTGCTATCAAGGATATTATCAAGTATATTGTCTGCAAGTTGACTCACTTGACTAAACAAGAATATTGAATTCCAGTTGACTGACTTAACTTGCCTCCTCTGAAACTACTTAACAAGAATATAACAAAATCATGAATACAATACCACCATATCACCAAAATATAAAGTGTTACATGAATATTGACTAATAGTTTACGCACTTGATTTGCTACCAAGGATATTGTCATGAATACAACTAGGGATATTTACTAGTTGACTCGCTTGATTTGCTGAAGCTATATCACGAGAATATAGCAAAATCATGAATACAATCAAGGATATCAACAGTCAGTTGACTCATTCGACTTGCTCACTCTAGAGCTATATCACAAGAATATAACAAAATCATAAATAGAACTAAGATATTGACGGACTTCTTCAAATTATTTGGTTCCTCTTATCGCATGTGGTGATTTATGAAACATATTAAAGAACCATTATTTAATGTTTTTACTAAGTTAAACTTTAACTTCCACCCAAGTAATCAAGCCCATTTAGATTCACCTTCACCACGCACTATAATTATGAAGAATTCAGGTTCGTCTTTGTTCTTTATGTAAATAGTGCTTGAAATCTTTCTACAAAAAGACGATACTGGTATATGCTATGCCAATAATCACGGTAAGCCTGGTATACCAAAATTACTCTTTCGCTATGGATACCATAAATAAGAGGCTAGGGCTATGCATAACAAAGAACAATGACATTAACAATTTAATATCAACTTTCAACTGGATTCTATTCACATTATTTGCCATATTAATAGCTACTTATTTAAAAAGTATAACAAAAAATAAAAAAAATAATTTTGCATTTTATTCAGTTCAAAGTTGCACAAAAAAATATTACATTTACATATTGTATTTAATTAGTCTAGAAATATATCATAGCGTTCTATATATTTTAGTTTCCTCCAATTTCTCAAATTCTTTATTCCATATCATGATTAAAAAGAAAGTAAATAGTTTTATCTTAAAATTAATTTTATAAATAGAATTGCAAAAAAAAACGACTAACTATTGAACATAAAAAAGGAAAAATGCTATTAAAGCATGTCTTTTTATATCATCTGTACGAACATACTGTTCTCATTGAACGCTTCATTCCCTTTACCAATGGCAAGAGATGAGAAAATAGGGCATAATTAAGTGCAGAGTTCATGCAAAGAGCCTTGGTGGATAGTTGATCAAACAGTACACGCTAAATGTGTTCAATAAAATAGACATGAAAAAACCAACAATTTTGTGGAATAACAATATTCTGGGCACTTCCAAATGCACACCATATTACTCTCAGTGCACCCCAATTCTCAACACAAAACCGTCCTAATATCAGGGGCTTCAAATCTATTCCAACCACACCTCCATAATCCCCCCAAAGCCCCCATCTACAACCTCTTCACAAAACTCTTAACCCTAACATTCAACCACCCCAGCCACTCCCTCCCTCCACTATCCAACTGTTGAGTCTAGCCCACTTTGATAAGTTCAGTCTATTATTGGGCACAAGCCCAAATAGTATATTTGGGCCAAAATCCAAGGTTTTCTCAATAAATATGAAGTGATAGAGAAAATTAGGGTGTGTGATTGTTTTAGGTTGACGGAGAATAGAGGGAGAAAAAGAGGAGAGGCAAGAGAGGTTGATAGAGATTGTGAGAGAAAGGTTGAGAGAGTAAGTCTCCTCTTTTTGTAATCTCCTCATTCGATTAGTGAATGATTTATTTATCTCTATGGACCTAAGTATTATTGGCCGAATCACGTAAATTTCTATTGTCTTGTATGTATGATCGGTGATTTATTTTGAGCACAACATCAACCTTCTCCTCCGATTTGGGATGCCGGCCCTCGACCCAAGGTCTTACTGTCACTACCCGTGGGCCACGACGTGGTGGGAGAGTGGGTGGATTTTGGTCTAGGTACTTAATGGTAAATTTATTGAGAATCAAAATCGTAATATAAAATTTTCATTTTCTCGAGGTTCACCTTTCCATGGATTGACATATTTGATATTTATGTATGTTTTACATATTTATGTACTCTTGGGTACGATTTAAGTCTTAATCGTTTTTGACCGTTAATTCAATTGGCTTCCTATAATTTTCTCTACATGAGCTATGGTTTCGTTTGATATTATTTAAAAATCAAGCTTTTCTTAAATTTGTTATTGAAAAAGTCAAGATTTTTTTTTTTTTTTTTGCTTTTCTAACTTTACTTTAGCTAAAAATAAAAATAAAAATAAAAATAGAAAAGCAAAAATACCGATTTTTTTTGACTTTTTTGCTTATAAACTTAAAAAAAATAGTCGAAAAACTGGTACCAAATGAAGCCTAATACTTTCCAAAAACAACATGACAAAGGGAAAATTACATATTAATACACAATTATAATTAGTTTGTTTTTCATACTAAAATAAAGATTTGGAAATTCTTTCTTATCTCATTTTTCCGCTTGCGACATAAAATGAAAGAAAAATTTAACAAATGTCATGACGGAAGAAAATAAAATGAAAGGGATTTGTTAATTATACTGTAACTTATTTTTTGCGGTGTCCCTTTGGTTATGTTTAGTTACTAGATAGGATAAGTGAGATAAAGACTATCCTTAATTGGATGAGGTACTAAATATATTATGAGATGAGGAATATTATGGTCTATGGAGAGTAATATATATTATTATATCCCATGTTTAGTTGCGACGGGATGGAGTTATCATTATATATTTTGCATTTGATATTTTGGTTTATAATGTTTTATCCAATGCCATTCTATCACAACTTCTGAAGGGACTGAGTTATTCCACCTCCATTGGTTATAATCTCACCATATTTTTCAATTGTTAGTTCAGCAATTAAATGTGGGATAAACAGTCCTACAGATAACCAATTCAATCGTACATTTTTGATCCTACAAGTAAATACGTCTTTTTTTTAATCCAAATGGGTTTAGTGGAATGGGATGAGATATCAACTTAAAGGCTTGCCCTTTTGAGAATGTAAGATCAAATCCTACCAAAACATTCCAAACCTTGAGGTTTATCGGTTGTTTGTCTGGTTGTTAACTTTAAGTCCTTAGAACTAGTCAAGGTACCACAAACTGACTCAAATACCCAATCATAAAATGCGCAAGAATACCTGGTTATAAAAAAAGTATATATACATATATATATATATATGCTACCAAATTTGTATTGTTGTTTGTATAATTTTTCGTCCTTTTACCAAGTACCAAAAATTGATTCGAAATGTATATTTATTGCAACATATTTGTTTTTCTTTTGGTTGTGATATCTTGAATTTGTGGAGTGATTTGTATATATATATATATATATATACACACACACACGCCTTCTTTTTACTCTCTACAAATCACTCCACAAATTCAAGATATCACAACCAAAAGAAATATATATATATATATACACACACACACGCCTTCTTTTTACTCTCTACAAATCACTCCACAAATTCAAGATATCACAACCAAAAGAAAAACAAATATGTTGCAATAAATATACATTTCGAATCAATTTTTGGTACTTGGTAAAAGGACGAAAAATTATACAAACAACAATACAAATTTGTCGCTACCATTATACCAACCTCAACAGAACCGGGCCTGGACCGGCTCGGGCCGCCGGCCTGTTTTGCATGCTTAAATGTCATGCAGCATTTTTGTCATTGCTTGTAAGGATAATAAGTCTGCTATTCATATAAGGTATTTTTTTTTATTTTATTATGTAAAATTATAATAAAGCCCTTAATTTCTTTTTTGTCAATTAACAGAGTTAGCTCTTTCCATACCATTACACTTTTATTTCTTTGATTCTTGAAAGGATATTTTTGGTATTTCCTAAAAAGTTTAACAATAAAAACAAAAAAAAAATGCATTGATAAAAAATAGAGTGCATAAATCATTACCTTGATCCCATATTGATTTCTATTATAACATTGGCAAAGTTTATCCATGAGAAAGTTATGTATCTGACTACTAGAAAAACTAATTACATAACTTTTGAACTCAACTCTGATTACATCTCTCTTATAAAAGTGGATTCCACATAGTGCACGACTCATATTTTGTGAAAGAGTTAGGGTTTTAAGTTGTTAGAAGCACTAATTTGATTACACATAAATAATCCTTTTTTATATTAAAAAAAGTCATGATTTTGATTTGTGTTGGAGGTTTCGTATTTTTTTATTTATGTCCAAGAAAATTTATATTAATTACCTAAAAAATACAATTTATATGCATGTCTTAATTATGGTAGTAAGATATGTATAGAGATAAAAGAGTATCTCTTAACCCTCCTAGAGTTATTGCCATTACCCTACTGAAAGAGGTGGGGGAGAATATAAGCTAACGTGGAACTTTTAGTTTTCCCATGTGAAGATTACTTTTTTATTGATGCCTCTTATTATTGTTATTTTTATTCTTTATTAAATATAACCATCATAATTAGAATTAATATAACCAATTGAATACTGACTCAACTTGGCGTCCTTATAAAATTTCACACCAACATTGAATGTACCATAAATATACCGTAAAATTCATTTCACAATCTTCCAGTGAATTTTTCTGAGTCATACATATACCTATTTGCCAAACCATATCTCTATGGGCATCTTTCCACCAATCACAGCTTCAGGTAATCTGTTGATGAGGTGAGAGGCATAGTTTACTACCTCTGCCCAAAATGCCTTGCTTAATCCAGTATGAAACAACATACATCGAACTTTCTCCATTAGAGTATGGTTAATGTGTTCTGCCATTCTGTTCTACTAAGACATACCAAAGACTGTGAAGTATTTGACAATTCCTTCATTTCTACAAATATTGAGAAACTGATCTGATTTGTACTCATCACCATTATCTAATTTGAGTTTCTTGATTTTTTACTAGTTGAGTCTCAACCGTTTGCTTCCAATTTAGAAAAATGTCAAGAACTCCATGTTTATGTTTAATAGTATACACCTAAACTTGTCTGAAAAAAATCATTTATAAATGTAACAAACTAGTATTTACCTCTCAAAGGTCCCCAAACATCAGTGTGAACATAATCTAGAATTTCTTCAGTCCGATGAATTGCAGTGCCGAACTTCACCCTTATCTGCTTACCTAGCACATAATGCTCACATAATTCAAATTTTTCAGTCTTGACTCTTTTCAAAACATCTTGTTATACCAAAGTTTACAAAGCTTTCTCACCAGTATGCCCCAATCGCATGTGCCATAATCTAGAAGTGCCTGATCCATTTGAACTATTGGAGACAACAACTCTACTTGTGATAGTACTCTTATTTAGGAAGTATAAATTTTATTTGCAACCCTTCATAGCAACCAGTGCATCTCGAATAACTTTTAGAATATCTCCTTCCATAGTGATCGTATAACCTTTTGAGTCTAAGGTTCCTAGAAAGATAAGATTTTTCTTCAACATACCGAACATAAGTCAAAACTCAAATAGTTCTATCAAACATCTTCAACTGGATATTGCCTATCAATTTTGTTTTGTAGGTATTGTCGTTACTCATTAGGACCATTCCACCATCGAATTCCTTAAAACTCGAAAAACAGTCCTTACAAGAGTTCATGTAATAGGAACATCCCAAATCTAGAATCTACTCATTACAATGATTAGTGAATGATGAAATAGTCAAAGCTACATCCAAATCCTCATCTCCATTTCGTGCCATTACAAGGCTCATGTGAAAGAGCCTTATGCTTGTTGTGGTAAAAATCTAGGAGAGCAACTAATAGTCAGAATTGCTCTTCGGCCTTGGCACGGGACCTTGACAACAAGATGGGCGACCTGCACAGACCACTGAACAAACGTTACCGGCGGGGGTGAAGCCGCTCAAAATCCCTCCAGCGTGGAGATCAGACCAAGGCGATCAGGATATAATTAAAGGTAGTATGGGCGAACACAATAGTAAAAGTGTCTGTGGTGCCTGTGTTGAGCCTACCTTTTTGTAATAGGGGAGCGACCTTTATATAGACGGAGTAATGAGTCGTGTAGGTGGATCACGACGAGTTCCTCAAAAGGATAAGTATGAAAGAATATCCCAAAAGTATTGGAGATAACATAGGAGACTGCCAATTGGTGAACAACCCGCATTTATAGGTGTCGTGATGGAGCTGGAGTCTATTGGAGACAGTTTTCTTGTAGATGTGGAACTCTCACGGAGGTGGACTCTGATCAGGTAGAGGAAAGATGGAGGAGTCTCATGATGACAGACTTCTGATCGGAGATGGAGTCCTTTTGGTGAATCAAGTCTTCATGGAGATGGTCTCTGACTCGGCGAGATAGATTACCTCGCCCTATGGCGATCTGGAGAGCAATTTATGTGTGGGCGAAGTGGAGCTCAGTTGTTTTTAACAATTTAGGTGACCAGGAATGTAGACGCTATGAACCCTCGGGTGACATGCGCCACTTAGATGGGTGGTGTTTATATTTGGTTTATATTTCCCATATCAATGCTCATAAGTGTCAAGTAAGAAATTTAACAATAAAAGAGTATGTTTTCATCATAAATTTTGACATCTAGATTTTGAAAATCAAACAAAATTTTATTAAAATTATTCAGATGTTCATTCATGGATGTTCCTTACTTATACTGGAAGTGAAAGAGTTTCTTTTTCAGATAGAGTCGATTCTCAACGCTCTTGGTCATGTACTTGTTCTTGAGTTTGTCCTACGACTCCTTTGCTAAGATCTACTTCATAACAAAGTATTTCTGGTATTTGGTAAGACAAAGTCTGATAGTGCCGTAAGCTTGGCAATTAAGCTTCGATCCTCCGCTGACATGTTACCGGGCTTATCCTCTAGAGTAATATCCAAGTCCTGTTGAGTTGGGACATCCAAAACTTTGCATTGCCACATGCCGAAGTTATTTGTCCCCCATAAAAATTTTCAACTTCAAATTTGGCGTTGGATATCGTAGTCATATGCCTAGAGGCACCAGAAGTGCTACTAATTTTATCGTTTGTCATCTAAATAATTTTAACTCCATCAAAACTGATATAGAATCAAAATATGCAAATTAGAACCACGCAAATGAGTTTGGAATGCCAAAAAAATAGAGGGCTAAACTAAAAAAATAAAAAAGTCCAGAAATCAAACTGCAATTTTTAAATTTTTAGGGACCCAATTGTAATATATAAAAAAATTGGGGACCCAAAAATATTTTTTTCAAAATATAGGATTGAAATCTAAAGTATTTTAAACTTTGAGGGATTGAAAGTGTAATTTACCCCAAAACAAAAGCTGAGGTCAAATTGCTCGTTCAGCTGGTCAACGGCTCAATCATAGGTCAGCAACTCGACTAGAAATGTGTGGATGCATGGGATGGTGAAGCCCACTCAGCTTCATTTTCTGAAGCGTGTGGAATGCATAAGTGAGAGTAGAACTCACGCTCCAAAGTACAGGCAGCACGTGATGACGGGTGAAGCGGTGGTTTGCTTCGGGGTTGGCTATAGGAGCTTCGTTTCGAGGAGACGAACACAGTGGTACTATTAGAAAATCGATTTAGATTACTTTTGCAGATATCTGAAACTCAACCATGGTTCTGATATCAATTGTTGTGTTCAAAATCGAATCAGCAATCACACACTCAAAAACACACGCACACATAGACACAATGATGTACGAGGTTCGGCAAATTTGTCTACGCCCTCATGTGACAACTTTTTATTATACTGGAGAAACAAATACAACTCTCTCAAGTTTTCACTCTCTTATCAAAAAGATAGAGTCCAATAAAAGAGAAACAAAGCAGAGACAAATTCTTAGAGAGGGAGAGGAGATAGCCATACTAGCCAAACTTTTTTTCGTCTTCTGTTGTATATTCTATTGGACTTTCATTAGAATATCTCTTCGTTATATTAGCAGTGGTGCTATTAGCCATACGGGCATTCAGTTCGTCCCTTCGTTATATATTTTCAGTTAGCACAAAAGCATGAATATCTCTTTGGTTATTTATCTTTAAAAATTAATATTTGTAAAATATTTTTTAGTATTTTGTTTGTTAATTTTATTTCCATCAATTTTTAATGTCATAATTACTATGCAGATAAAAATTATTCAGAAAATATAATTCCTAAAAGAATACATTAAAAAAAGGTAATAACGTAATAGTAAGTTCAAAACCAAGTTATGGAAGGTTCCCTTTTTGCTTTTGATAATGCAACATTCGATTTTTTCAGTTTGGGAAGGTGGCGGTAGGAGACGACGTGGTCTGATTTGGGGTTCTCATAGTTCTATCTATGGCTTTATCAATCGTCTATTTTCATAATATGATTGTTCATTTTATACAGTCTTATAAATATATAATCTATACAAAAAATTAAGTTTATCGAATATCAGTAATCACACGATCAAATAATATTTATTTTATTTTTAAATTATACTATTTATTTTTAAAAATTAAATATACTCAAATCACG
>BRYE01000008.1:17624261-17626761 GCA_030159115.1 Actinidia arguta var. hypoleuca
GATATTAGCAATAATAAAAATCCTATTTAGTTAGGGAATTCTCTATAGAAAATAAAAAATTTAAATATCAAGTACATGCATCCAAATTCAATACTATTTGTACGCTTATAATTGAATATGTAAATATGATGATTTTAAGTATTTAATTTAATTAATAAGTTGAATTTATTTATTTTTTAGTTAGAAAATAAACCAAAAGCGACTTCTTCTTTTTTTTATATATATATAAAAAAAGGGTAAATTTCACTAACCTCCCCCGAGGTTTCTCACAAATACAATCACCTCCCATGTAGTTTTTAAAATTACATTAATCTCCTTTTAAAACTATTGTTAAGATTCATCTTAGTTATTTTTTGTGCAACAATAACAAAATTGTCCTTATGTTCAGGACTTTAATTTTTTTTCTCAATAAACAAATTAAAATAAAATAAATATTCTCTTTTTTCTTAAAATACCATTTATTTATAAATAATTTTATTTTTTTTATCAATAAGTAAGTTTTTAAAAAAATGATCTAAATAATTTATTTTTCAAGTACACCTAATCAAAATATGCTTAAAAAAATTATTATCAATAAAAAAAATTATTTAAAAATTTATCTAAATATTTTAGTTTTGTAGTACTCTAATCTAAACATATTTAAAAATAATTTTTTATCAATTCTTTTTTTTTAAAATAATATTTATTTTAATTGGTGTATTGAAAAGACAAATTTACAAACTCTGAACATAAGGGCAATCTTTTCATTCTTGTACAAAAAATAGCCCCAGGAGTAAATCTTGACACTATTTTCAAAAACAAAGAAGTCCATTACTATTTCAAAAACTTCAAAAAATATGACTATATTTATCAAAAACCTCATAGGAGATTAGTTAATTTTTTTCAAAAAATATATATTGGGTCAATCATACCTCCACTTGTGATTAGTTTAAAAAGTGAATTGTTTTTTGTCCCACTTAAAGAGGAAGTCATACTACCTGATCCAATCACAAATAAGAATAATATTTACATATTATATATTTGCACAAAATAGATAGTATTTATCATAATTTCTCAACAGTAAATTTAAAATTATGGTGCCTTATAAAGCGTGTCAACTTTTTGGTAGATATTTACTTTTGATTTTTAAAAATAATAATTTAAAAGTCAATTCTAAAATGATAACATTTTAGTACATCCAAATTCTGCTTTAAAAAATCAAATTTTGTTCAAAGTTTGCTACTAGAATTCATAAATTTCTTTCACGTTTTTTTCTTGCTGATGTAATGAAAGATTCCTTAGGTACAATCTATAGGGAACCCAACCTAGCTTGATGAGTTGGAAAGCAATTATTGACCATCGTAGCCACGGGACGGAGTTCGGATGAAGTATTTATTCCTAAAGTGTGTAAAATAACGTCATTTTATATATTTTATAATCAAAATGATATTATTTTGTACACTTCAAGAACACTTTATCAACACAAATACTTTAGAGAATCCGAACTCACAGGGTGCTTTTGTGCATCAACTTGATACATCTTTCAATCACTGCACAAATGACCCCATCAACATTTCCCTTTCCCTCCAATCAACCGAAAGAGAGAAATAGAATTTCAACTACTACAAGAAAAGCAACACCTTTTTTGCCTTCTAAAGAAGAGCATGTCTTGGTGTATCTTCTTTGGCATTTATTGCATCAAAGCACATTTGACCTTCATGGCAAACAACATTTTTGTTGAATAAGGGGTTGGTTCAAAGGTTCAAACGGGGAAAGACTCAAAGTTACAATTTAGGTAACTAGTTTGAATTTCTTTAGGGATCAATTAATCGGGCATTGAATACAAATTTTGATGGCGAGCTTTTTTAAACTGGAGTGACCCGTACTCACTGTCAGGGTCGAACGTGTGAGTTTGTGGCGTTATTCTATATGAGTTAAATTTTTGATTATATAGCACCGCCAAGAGGTGACCCATAGAGAGTCTAACTCTAAAAATCATCTCTTAAGTTAGGCTTTTTAAACATAGGAAAATTATTCAAATAAGCTTTAGATTAATTCAGTTTATTGGAATCTTCTCACTTTTGGAGGTTAAAAATTTAAGTTTTATTATAGATAAGATTCTTCCTTCACAACTCTAAATGTAAGACTATATATACAATAATGGTTTCATATGCAGTAATTAAGTCACACTCACAACCTAACACATAAGCCACAAAATGCCCAATGAGTTGTAATCCATATGACATCACTCTTACACTCCAATTTGGAGGGTTCGAAACTTGCCTGGTTCAAGGTTGGATGTAACTCTATTTGTTGAATTTTGTATATCACTTTTTGTGGGTGTACTTTTATTATTTAGAGGTTTCTCTTTCCCAACTCCTTAAGGGGTCGTTTGGCTGGCAGAGAGTATTAGGGGATAATTTTTAGAGGGAGATAACTTTTAAATTTGATTGGATACTTTTTAGAATGGGTGGATAAGGGTGTGGGATAAGGAATAAAATATATATATAGAAATAAAATA
>BRYE01000008.1:17654261-17656761 GCA_030159115.1 Actinidia arguta var. hypoleuca
AAGATTAGCCCTAAAATGGGCAAGCTCTCTCTTTCCTCCCGTCTATCTTGTATCTCTTCCAAACTTGCAATTGTCGCCTTCCAGAACAATCTCCACCCCCTTGACAACTGCAAGACAACCACCCATCTCGCCTCCATTAAAACAATCGATGATGGGGTCTAAAGATTGAAACTGTGTGGTTTGTATTTGGTGGTGAGGACCTATAGTGGGATATAGATCTATGGTGGTGGTGGTGGTGGTGGTAGTCGTCGTCGTGTGTGTGTGTGAGAGAGAGAGAGAGAATTTGATGTTTCTTGTTATTATATGGGTAAAGGGTATGTTAGGCTTTTTATTCGCAATTTGTTAAATGATGGGGAAGAATCAGTAATTTCTAGACCTACGAAGGTGAAACCATATTTGACTGAAACCTCATACGTGAAATTTATAATTTACCCAAAAAAAAAAGGAGTTTGATCATTTCAACATATTCAGAAGAAAAAAAATGAAAAATAAAATCATAAATTTTATATTCCTAAAATTGTCTTTCCGGAGCAGAAGAGTGAAAAAATTTAAAGCAACTAATGATTACAAAGAAAAGTTTTCAAAAATAAATAAATAAAGTTATTGCCATAGATTTTGAAAGTTATTATACAAAAAAATAAAAACTTTTCCACTTCCAATGCTTTTTTCTAATAAGTATTTTTTGCCTAACACTTTATAGATAATGAAACATGCGTAGCCTAATTTAATTTTTATCCATAGGCCGGTAACAAATTAAATCTTGATTTTTAATTTAAATAAATTAAATTATATATTTTTTTACTCGTCACAATTCGAACCCTATGCCAGTTTACTTTTTTTTTAGTGTGTAGCTTGATGGAAACAATTAGAAATAATTGGATAAATGATCAATTGACAAAAAGCAATGTATTAAAATATTTATTGAGATTTTAGAATATTTAGATTCTTATTTCAAGCTGAAATTCAACAATTACATCACCCAATTTTTTCTTTCTCAATCTAAAGTTTGCTTTGATAGTTGTCCTAATTGTGCAAATTAAGACTTTTAAAAGAATCACAACTCGTGTAACGTCGTTTCCCCAATCATTTTAGCAAGAACCAGTTGTTGTCGTCATGCTGTATAAATAGTAACTGATAGAGGGTTCGAATCCTGGTTAAAAAGTTTAGAGTTTAATTTGTATAAATTAACAAAAAATGGTTTAATTTGTATAAATTAACAAAAAATGGTTTAATTTGTTACCAAGGTAAAGTCATTGAGTTATTTTTGTGGTTTCCCCATACATTTTTGTGTAGAGGCCCATGAAGAAAAAAGGTAAATAAATTAGCCCACTTCAAGTTGGGCCGAGCTGGATAGTTTCTGGGCCCTTTCAAGTTGGGCCAGGCCGAACAGAAGTCTAACCCAGTTTTTCTTTTGGGGTGAAGCCCAGCCCAATCTTAATTAAATGGGTAGGTTAAGTAATAAAATGGTTGGAATAGGCCTTGAACTAGCACAAACAATTAGCATCCTTATATTATTTTTCTTATTGATAGTAAGGCTTGGCATTGCTTTTTCAAGATTTTTCATCAGATTTGATTTTCGAGTTTTTTCTTCTTTAGTTAACTTTTCAACTATTTGATTAAAATCTCATATTTTTTTATTTTTTTTTATAAAAGAAATTAAAAAATGTCAAAAAATTATCTAATTTGAAAAAGTATTCGCTAGAGAAAAGAAAATTTTACTTGACAAATTAGTTATTTTTTTCGTCTTTAGTGATTAAAAAACTCGAAAATTAAAGCAATTAATTTTTTTTAAAGAAAATATAGCCCAAATAGGGCCTAAAAAATACATTAATCATCTCTTAGAGGGGTTGAAATTATGTTCATGGACATGGACCACATAAAAGGCTTCATAATATAAATTAATGAATCTTCTTAAATAAAATTTTTTTTTACCATTTACCATCTTTGTTGGATTTTTTCCCTACTACTAAATCTAAAAAAAAATAAATTATGGATCTCTTAAGTTAGAGGTTTGGCATTTTTTAGAAAAAGTGATTTTTTTTCCCCTTCTTTTTGCTTTCGAAAAAGGGGCTATATTTTGCAAAAGTCTACGAAAGGCGAAAACAAAAAGGCAATGACGGCCGTAAAAGTCAAATTTCAAAATTCGAACTAGAAATGTAAAAAAAATCACCAATCACAAACAAATTTGAGCAAATTTTGGCCTTTTTTCCGACATTCCAAGCATATATAATTATGTAATATTAACAGCGAATACTATAATAAAATTATTTTTTTCAAAAAAATTGGGATAGCGGTTGCCTCCGGCCGTCCCCATCTTAGATTCATCTTTGGGTAAGAACTTGTATTGCTTTATAATTTTGACCAAAAAAAACTTTCACCAAAATAATGTAACCGTGACAAATTTATAATGAAATGGGTCAAATGACCTCTTGTTGAGCTCTTTTTTAAAATGAAAGGTCAACCATATCATTTTCACTAGTGTTTGATTTAGAGAAACCCC
>BRYE01000008.1:17674261-17676761 GCA_030159115.1 Actinidia arguta var. hypoleuca
TTTGGCTAGTGTTCTATCTCCATTACCGAAGAATTTCTTCAAGTATATCGCCCCCCCTGCAACTGTCCCTATTGAACATCAAATGGAGTGAAAAGCAGGGGGAAACTTGAAACATAAGCAGCTTCGGCCTTGAAAATTTCTTTCAATTCCATTGTTAGCCATATCGAAGAGTTTAGGTCATGTATGTTAGTATACTAGTTATGGCAAATCTAAAAATGCTCGTGGACGAAACATTGTGTGTTGCTGCGGTTAAAGTTACTGAGGTTCGACTTTGAAAGTGAATCTGAAAATGCAGGTCATGAAGATTGAACTACTTCATGATACTAAATAATGTAGACCTCGAAAATGATTATTTCTTGAGGAAAGTAATTCTAAAAACACCCAAAGAACAAAGTAGTGTAGATTCAATGCATTTGGTTGGCATATTTTGTTTTGTGATTCCTTTTCTAGTTTTTATCATTTTTAATAATCCTTCCGGATTCCTATATTTTTTGTTTATTTAAATGAATGTTCTTATAACATTGCACAAGATGATAGGGTCATTGTGAAAAGTTACAAAATTGAAAAATAAAAACGACCACGTTCTTCACAAGTGGCCTAGATGAAAGAAAAACAAAGAAGAAGAAGACCTAGACGAATCGGCATTTAGATAATCCGTCTCAAATGTACATAAGAGTTCTCAAAATTACTAATGAACGAAATACAAAAACCAACATGACGGACTCAATTTAAATAAAAGAAATTTTGCAAGGTTGTAAAAGTTTAGAAGGTATGCAATTTCAGCCTGCTTCTGCCCGCCCTGAAATGAATCGAGTTCAGGTGGGCTGGCCCACCAAGCTCATCTAGCTCTCATCACATATCGAGCTGAACCAGGTCAATCTCGAAAATCCCCAAGCCTAATCCAAGGTTCATTGGTGGACGGGTTTTGGGCTTGGGCCATAGTGGCGGGGATTAAATTTTATTTTATTTTTTTTAACGACGGGCACTGTTCTGTTTTTTTCCCGAATAAGTGGATTTGGGCCGGAGAATTTATGACTGGACTTCAAGTTCAAACACTTGGGCCGAAGTGCTGTGTCAGGCTTCGGGTGAGTTTTGGGCGGGTTGGGGTGCGGCCATGGACTTTCTAACACCTCAAATAAGGCCTTCAAATTTGAGAGCCTTGGGATGGAGATGGATCAACTCCAAGCTCAAAATCATGGAACATGAAAACCATTAAATGCATGTCCTCTTTAACCGGAGTAGTAGATAAGTTTGAAAGGACAAATCTTGCAGTGCGTCAGTCACTGGAGACTGTAATGTGCTTGTTTTACGCAAATGTTTAGTTGGAAGAGTAAACAATAAACAAGGGATTTTGGTACGGCTGTGAAGTTTAAGCATTGTGGGACTCCGTCGGGCCATTTTGATAGTCACTTTAAAAAGATATACCGATCGAATACAAATTAATATTCGTTTAGTATTATTTTATAATTTAATAAATAAGTATGATACATATAATTGTATTCACTAATTTATTTTTATATAATTGATATTGATCGACTATTGATTTGTATATGTAGACACTTCATTTTGACAGATTATAATTTTTAGTCCCACTATTAGATCGTTACTCGATGACAAAATAATTCAAATGATGAATTCCACAACGAATTAGATGTTTAATTTGCCTCGAAGTTTTCGTTACGTTTTTTAATTGTTAGGAAGAGAGGTTGGGGCTATTTTAGGGAATAATAGGGTGCTTTTTAAAAATAAGATTTTTAAAATATTTTTCAAAATATGACTCATTAATTTTTATTTTAATTGAATTTTTTATATATATATATTCAGTAATTTTTTTTAAAAAAAAATAATCAGCCCAATTATTTATATTTAAGTGGCCCAAATCTTTTTATAAAATAGTTCAAAGGTGTTTTTTGCAAACCTAGTATTTGTTTAGTCCAAATTGTTTTTAACCCAACATCCTTTTTTCATATATAAGCCCATAACTTTTTAAAACCCAAATATTTTTTTAATAAAATCAATTTATATATTAATAAAAAAATCGCACCGGGCCCAAAATAAGTCCAAGAACTAATCTTGAATCAAGAGACCTGCAAGCCCAGCGTAGTGTGATGTGGGTCCAGACCAATGTGTATTAGGGAGGCAGCCTAAGCTTCTAGAAGTTTTTCAACCAAATTGAGTGAGATGGTGAGAGGAAAAAAATAAAATAAAAGGTGAGATTAAAGAGAAAAGAGTGAGAGTTTTGGTCGAAAAGCATTAAGTGTAAATTCTTATCCTCTTTGTTTTTTTTTAGAATCTATGGTTATAGCAAAAATCTAGAGATAAAGTTAGTGAAATATTATAAAAAAAATAAAATATTTTCGTTAAAGAACGATGGTAGATCTGAAATGTTTTGATTTTTTGTGGTATTTTTATGTGTTAATTTTTGGTACTCGCATGATTGTATTGAATTAATTGTTCATGTATAGCATAAGGCCTTAATTATTTAATTAAAATAAATTAT
>BRYE01000008.1:17686761-17691761 GCA_030159115.1 Actinidia arguta var. hypoleuca
GGTATTAGAGTAATACATTTCATGTTTAAACAAATTCTAGGCTTCCAAATCAAAGGCTGGTCCCTCAATCGTCCTAGACACCAATTATTATTTGATATGAATTCTGGATCTCTTTGCCTACACCCTACTGATTAGGGTAAGATAGGTTTTGTTATCAGCTATATATATATATATATATATATAGAGAGAGAGAGAGAGAGAGAGAGAGACATTAGACAACTTTTGTGCAATGATTCCATTTTATATTGGTTAAATACATTTTTGTCCTGTCATTTTACTAAAATCTCAATTTGGTCTCTCCGTCCACCGGGACTTGCATCAATTGGCACGAGAGCCATGCACATTTTTCTCGCCACTCTAACAATTTCTCACTTTGGTCCTTGCACTTTCAACCAAAACTAACTATAGTCTATGTTTTCAAAATATTGTCATCTGTCTCACACGTGATAATTCCCATTTCTCCATTTGAACATTAGATGGTTAGAAGCATTGGAACTGGTTTTGACTATCACCAATTTAAAGTGGAGGGGCTAAAGTAAAATTTTTGGTGAATGTATCTTTTGTGCCTAGACCCTACTGAATAGGGTTGGTAGGTTTGGTAATCAGCTATATATATGGACATCTATAGACATTAGACAGCTTTGTGCAATGAATCTATTTTATATGGGCTAATTACACATTACCCCTGTGAATATACAAATTTCAATTTGGTCCCCCTTCTATCTAGCATTTATGAAATTGACATGAATTGGCACGAAAGCCATACACATTTTTTTCACCTAATTAACACTCCAACAATTTCTCACTTTGTGCAATGAATCAATATTTTTTTTTGGTTGATTGCATTTAATACTTACCAAATTCTTAATTTGGTCCCTCCATCTACTTGGCACTTATGAAGCTATCGTAAATCGGCGCGCCAACCATTTTCTTGCATCATTAACACATTCTCACTCCAATTCTCGCGCTTTCAATCAAAACCAAATCTAGTCTCTTCCCGCTCAACTGTGCTTTAAAAAATCTATCTTGTGTCCTATAAAAGCAGCAGGTGTTTGGAAGGGGGTGGCATTGCAACTTGATTTACAATGATACTAATTATCACAATTGAAAGTGGAGCGGGTAAAGTGAGATTATGGGTGAAATATAACTACGTTAAGTATAATTGACTCATTTTGTATGTTTGGTGAAACTTATTTACACGAGTCCCAATGCTTTAACAAAGTGTTCAATCACACCATGTCCTCTCTCTTTCTCTCACCACTTCCATGCATGGACACCCACAAAAACCCCAAAGTCATTATCTGATCTTCTTCAATTCCTTTGACTGCTGATTAGGAATTTCTTTGTGGGGTACTTTTTTGGGGTGGTCTTAATCTTCATCAGTCCTAAGAGCATCTCCTGCATAAGACCAATCTTTTCAGGATTGCTACACGCGTTTAGAGTTAGCCACGGCTCGCTAAAGGCTCTTCAAAGTAAACAACAAAAAATTACTATAAGTGTTCAAAAAGGAAATGAACAAGAGTTGACCGAGCTGATTGTCATACCTGAACTCCTTGCATAATCATCAAGTCCCTGAACTTCTCTAATCCCTTAGCAGTGAAGTCTGCCACATCTTGTGGGAGAATGACAGCGTTTCCCAAGGCCAGACATGTCTCATGATCCTTGGAGGTATAGCGTTAGAGACTTTCTTATCGAGCTCGACAGCAGCAAACTTTGGAGCCTAGAGCTTGGGAACGCCTATAATTTTTAGGGGTCCAGCCGAGCTGCCGACCTCCTTTCCCTTCTTTTGTCGGGAAGGCCCTACCTCTTGCTAGCATGCTAGGATGATGGGTCGGGCTGAAGAGAGCTAAAATCGGATCAGGAGTTTGTTGAAGGAGCTCGGCCCCCGCGGCCTTCTTCTTACCCAAGGTCCTAGGTTTGGGAACCATATCCACCTCCTCTGAGTTGGACCCAAACTATCGCCTTGGTTGAAGGAGTGTTTGATCAAGTCTTCTAAAACAGGGGCAACCACGGGAAAACCGAGGTCATCAACAACCTCGAAAGCTGAGCTTAACACAAGTATGGGCTCAGCGGTCGGAATCTAGGTTGGGGGAGCAACGGCTAGATCTAGATCCTCAATCTGATTGACTTCCTCGCTTTCTTCAACCTCGGCGTCTTCCTCCTCATCCCCAACATTGCTTGCTACCTCTTCGCTTGCGTCCTCACTAGTAAGCGAATCGAAAGAACTTGATCCGTTGGAACCAATGCTCTGTCCTTCAGCCTCTTGCCTCAGTCGTGCAAGCTCGACATGAGCTCCTTCAATAAGATTACTGACTTCAACTAAAAGCGAACGTCTGCCCTTGGAACTCGTTCGCGAATGAGTAGTGGAGGAAGCCTAGTTTGTCTTAGGCAGTCAGCTTAGTGGGGGATAACGTGGCGATAAATTGGGACGTAATTTAGTAGCTCAGTTGCCTTCTGTGTCCATCGACAGTTATTCACCGCTTCGATTACTGCAGCACACCATTCGAATTGTTAAAAATATAGTGTGAATGAAAGTCAAAATGAGCTGGATTTAACAACTCTAAGTAGCCCAAATGGCAGTTATAAACAATCCTAAAGGCTGGGGTTTATTTAGCCATAAACACCCCAACTAATGATGAGGTGTTTATGGTTGAGAGTTGCATTGGATTGAAATGTCATGGTTTTTATTTATAAATAGATGAGTTGTTTAGAGAGAACAAAAAATATCAAAAATATTTTTATATTTTGAGTTCTTTGAGAGAAAGAGAGACATACGCTTTATCATGTTTGCCAAGGTTGCTATGGAGATGTTTCTATAGTTCGCGGTTCAGCCATTTTATCTTGAGAGGAAGACACTGGTAAAAACCTACAACACCTTCAGTAGGCGGTGAATTTTGTTTAAGGAGACTGCAGCAGCAGGACTTGGCCCAATTTTGTATTTGTATCTCTAATTTCAGATTTTATATTTTAATTTTTGTATTTTATTTATGTAGTTATAATTTATTATAAATGAATAAAATTATTATTTGAAATTTTGTATTTGCCGAACAATTTTTTCCAACAAATTTAAGCAAAATGTTTTGATCTTGTGATCGGCAATCGAATTTTAGAAAATGATTTTCGTTCGGTCACTGATGTTTGAGATGTAGATGTATACATAAACAGATTTATACATAGATAGAAATTTACAAATTTGTTTCGTGATGTTCAATTTTTTTTAAAAACGATTTCAGAAATAAAAAGGTTTCATTGCCTTTACTGAAACTGAAACTACTTTATTTTGTTATCCTTTACTGATCAAAACTGGTTCAATATTTTTTTTTAAAAAAAATAATAAAAACTATTTCAATTTTTCTTTCTTTCTTTTCTCTAGGTTTCTATTTTCAGAAACTGGTTTATGATATCAGAAATTATTTTAAATTCAAGGCTAGAACAATTTAGAATTTGAAAACTTTTCAGATTTTTAATTTTGGACCGAAACAATTTTGGTTTCATACGTTTGAAAAATTGTTTAATTTTTTTTCTTTTCAGAATACTGAAACTAGTTGCAAAAATTGATTTTGATTATTGCAGATTTCAAGTTATAGTTTTATTACAAAATACTGATTTCTGTATCTTTTGGGAAAAAAAAATAAAGTAATTTTAACAGTTTTCGATTTTAACAATTGATTAAACTGAAATACCAACAAACAGTTTAATCATTTTTATTGACACAGATTATAACATGTCTTTGGTGAAATATTAAACTGTTATGATGGCAATTTGTACCAAATATTTGTAGTACAAAATGACGAGTAAATTTGTTATGATGGCAAATTGTTCTCAACAGATTTCGATTTCATTCATCGCAATACCCTAAGTTGTTGCTTTTCTAAATTGTTATCTGCCTAAGGCTGGTCTTTTTGAAAGAAAACAACAACAACAACAACTTAGGGTTCTTTATCAAAATAAAAGGGTCTTCTCAAAACTTGCCAAAAAAACACTTGGGTCGGCATCGGGTTGTCGAACTCCGGCGAGATTGAGTTGGATTCATCATAAAGTGGAGGACCTCGGCGATTTCCGACGAGCGACGTCACTGATGGAGCCAATCTACCGCTGTTCTACTCCCTCACGCTTATCGTCTCCGGTTAGAGGTTGGGCGAGACAGCAGAAAATGGAGGCGTCTATGGGGGTAATTTAGATCTCTGGATTGAAGAGAGAGATGGGATGTTCTTCACCATCATAACCCAAGATTTCTCCTCCCAGGATAACCTCACCCACACTCACATACACATACAAATCTATACATTGAGAGAAAGAGAGAGAGAGAGGGGATAAAGGAAGAGGGTCATTGTGAGAGAGAGATCCAAGAAGGTGGGGTTTTGACTTTTGAGTATCTGGGTAAGTTTCAAAGTTTGCCCTAGTATGGGCTTCTGGAGGGCCCAACTGGGTACTATTATGATGACATATCCACTAGACTTTTGAATTTTCACAAGACATCATAACAGGCTTTTGAATTTGTGGGTCAAATTCTATTGGGCTTTTAGACCAAATTAATGCCTTTAGTTTGGGCTAGATGGGTATTGTTATGATGGTGGTTATAGGCTGGCCTTTAGGTTGGCCAAATTTTATTTTATGTTGGGTTGCTGGGCTCCAAGTCTCAAATGGTGTCTGGTTGCTTGGCTTGTTGTTCCGCAATCCAGATTTTGAAAAATTATAGTGTTAACCTAGAAATATTCTATAACCACAAATTCACTCCAACTTTTGAACAAAAATTATAGATTCTTCCTAGATTTTGAAAAAATATATAATTTTTTCCTTTATTTTTAAAATTTTAGTTTTATCTCATATATTTTAAAATTATGATTTTACACCATACTTTTAAAAATTTATGATTTGAGCTCATGGTCAACCGTGCGCGACTTGACCTTGATCGGTTTTTATTGAGTTGAGAGGCTACAACCTTAGACAGTTGTGCGTGGTTGGCCTTTATGGGATAAACTGACCAGGATCTAGAGTAA
>BRYE01000008.1:17694261-17696761 GCA_030159115.1 Actinidia arguta var. hypoleuca
ACAACTATAAACATCCTAATGATGGGGTATTTATGGTTGGGAGTTACATCGGATTGAAATGTCATGGTTTTTATTTATAAATAGATGAGTTGTTAGAGAGAAAAAAAACATCAAAAATATTTTTACATTTTGAGTTCTTTGAGAGAAAGAGAGACAAATGCTTTATCATTTTTGCCAAGGCTGCTATGGAAGTGTTCATGTAGTTCGCAGTTCAGTCATTTTATCTTGGGAGGAAGACGTTGATAAAAACCTACAACACCCTCGGTAGGCGACGAATCTTACTTAAGGAGACTGCGACTTGGCCCAATTTTTTGTTTGTATCTCTAATTTTAGATTTTGTATTTTAATTTTTGCATTTTATTTATGTAATTTTAATTTATTAAAAACGAATGAAATTATTATTTGGAATTTTGTATTTGTCAAACTATTTTTTCCAACACGAATCTCTTCTAGTACAGGGCACTGAATCCTGCAACAATCAAACCAAGGTGGAAGAAATGTCAGATCACTAGAAATAAGGTACGTGCAAAATTTACTCATAAATCGAGGTAAAAGAAACTAAGATTGGGGCTGTTGGGACAAAATTTACCAATAGGGATATGGCCCTTATATCTTGGAAGAAGCTGGGATTGTCATCTTGGAACTCCTAACACCCCGAAACACAAATGAAGTCATCCAAATATAGATCTTTATATGGGGCATCAGTAACCATTCTCGTTTGGGGCTATTGGGGCTTCCGAAGTCGAAGGTAATGGTTACCCTTGTACATATGGGTTTGGGGATTTCTCCTAGGCCGAACTATGCAGTATACGTGAAGTAGATCCCTCGTAGTGAATTCCAGGCCCTCTATTTGCATCAAGACGTCTATCGCCAGCACAGTTTGGATGAAATTTACAGACACTTGCATGAAGGTAAGATGGCACAAAGTCATAACCTCCTTTAGTAGTTGGCTCAGGAGGAATTTAGGGTTGGCCTGGCGAATCAACCAAGTTCAGACTAGTATGCGGTTACCTTTCCCCTCCACTAAATCGGCGTCCTCATTAGGGCTCAGTCTCTCTGTTAGAACATCATCTGGAATATTGTGGTCAACGCAAAATTGAGTTAAAGCCTCATCATCATGAATGAGCAGTTAAACCCGGTTCAACTCCATGTTCTGAAAACAGAAGCAAATGGTGAGAGTGAGCTCAACTACATAATCACAATGTACATAGGCCGTGAAGCAAGACAAACCATCCAATGAGTTAAGAGCTCGGTCTAGCGATCTCAAGCTTCTATGAAGTGTCATCCAAGCTTGGTGCAAGCTTTGAAGCTCGTCCTTGGGGGTACTAAGTTGTATATGCGTCATCCAGTGGAGCAATAATCAAACCCTCCTGCCACTCCTAGCTACCCCCAGTAGTGGACAGGTTTGAGGGGGTAAAAGCCTAACCGTAGAAGTTAATTTCAAATAGATTGGTGACACAAATAAACTAGGATATAACTCATACTCGTTTTAACAAGAAAAAATGAATTGGGGGTAACCCAAACCACAACAGGGAAAGCTGCTACCATTCGTTAATGGTGGACGGACGAACGAACGACAAATAGGTGCAACAAGAAAAATGAACGCTGAACATATCACACAATGATACAGATGCAGTGACAAGCCTACAAAACTACATAAACCCATAAATGGTTGGACAAAAGAAAAGCCACAAATGCATAAACCATAGAAAGATTTTTTTTTTTTTAAAAACTCACAGTGATAAACAGAAAGAAGAAACCATCAATTGGTGGAGAAATTAGAACTACTGTTGGAGCAAAATTCAGTAACGAAACAGAGTAAGGCAGCAGTCCAGCGTCTCACACTTTTTCTCTCTCTAAAAGCTCTTAGAGGGACGATGTGAAAAGTGATGAGGAAGGCGAATAGCCTTATGTAGGAAGCTGAAGAGGTGGGAAAAGTGCCTAAACACGCCCTTAAGGCGCATCATTTCGCGGGCTAACCGTCGCCCCCAAACCAATAAAAGACAAGCACACGACAGCTCCCATACTGCGCGTCCGTGCCAAACAAACACCAGGAGTAGGTAGGGGGCCTTGGCATCAATGCTCAAACAGAGCTCGTAAACTAATCAAATCCCGACACATGGCGTAATGGTATGGCAGACTCGGTATGGAAGACTTAGGTCTCAAAAGGAAAACACATCCAGTTCGCATCACCTCTGCAAGCATTAACCCAACCCATGCGAACTGAGGAATAATTGTAAGAGGATAAAATACACAACTACAAGTTTGGGCCCTACCAAGGCAAAAGCCACCTCCGGGGGAACAACTGCGAAGCAAGATAGGAGGGACAACGTGTGCCGGAGCTCAGTTGAAACATTACCAAGCACTAGCATCGTTCGGACTAAAGATTTGTGTCACATTCGAGCTGTCGGTGTATAGTAAGCTCGGAGGGGTGATCGTGCCAAAGGTTGACCAAGAGACAACAGTCAGCGGCAATCATGAGGTATATCAGGGGACAAAG
>BRYE01000008.1:17706761-17716761 GCA_030159115.1 Actinidia arguta var. hypoleuca
TCCCCGGTCTAGTTACCTTGACGACCTTGTAGGGGCCTTCCCATGTTGGTCCTAATTTCCTAGCACTTGGCTCTTTGGTTGACAGGGTAACTTTTCGCAGAACTAGGTCGCCCGGTAAGAATGATCTGTGTTTGACCCTCTGGTTGAAATATTTGGCGACTTGATATTTGTAAGCTGTTTGGCGTATGCCTGCTTGTTCCCGCTTTTCCTCAAGGAGGTCGAGGTTGAGTCTCAGCTCGCCATCATTGCTGTCCCTATTAAAATTTGAAATCCTAAAACTCGGCATTCTGATTTTGACAGGTATCACTGACTCAGTTCCATAAACCATGGAATAAGGCATTTCACCAGTAGGAATCCTGCTAGTAGTGTGATATGCCCATAATATGCTCGGCAAGTCTTCCACCCATTCTCCTTTGGATTTCTCCAATCTCGTTTTTAAATTTCTGAGGATGATTCTGTTAGTGACTTCTACTTGACCATTGGCTTGAGGGTGGCCGGGTGAGGAGAAATGATGCGATATGGCAAGGTCCGAGAAAAATTTCCTGAACTCGTCATTGTCAAATTGCCGGGCATTGTTTGAGATAAGGACCTTTGGAATTCCAAATCGGCAAATGATACCCTTCCAAACAAAGTTTCTCGTATTCTTTTCCGTGATTTTGGCCAGCGGTTCGGCCTCTACCCACTTTGTGAAGTAATCAATAGCTACGATCAAGAACTTCTTCTGTAATGGAGCTTGAGGCAAAGGCCCTAGTATGTCGATTCCCTATTGGGAGAATGACCAAAGACTGGCAATTGGCACCATCTCGGTATGGGGAAGGTGGTTGGATGGAGCGAACCTATGGCATTTGTCACATTCCCTGGTGTATTTCGCTGCATCCTGTCCCATCTGGGGCCAAAAGTAACCTTGGCGAATCGTCTTTCGTACCAGCGACCTTGCCCCCGAGTGATTTCCACAGATGCCTTCGTGGATTTCTCTCATTACATAACTAGCTTCTTCAGGTCGGAGACATCTTAGGAGGGGACCAGAGAAAGATCGTTTATATAAAATTCCATGTAGTAGGCAGAACCTTACAGATCTATGGCGAATTCGGCGAGATTGGAGTTTATTCGCTGGTAATGTACCGTCTTGAAGGTATGTGGCGATCTCATCCATCCAGGTCGGATTTGTTTCTGTTGTACAGACGAATCTGTCGACCTCAATGCTTGGTTTGGACAAGAATTCCAACGGTATATTCCTGTCTGATATAAAATTAAAAGTTGAAGCAAGATTTGCTAGGGTGTCTGCTTTTCTGTTTTCTTCTCTGGGGATTTGTTGAATGGTGAACCTTTTGATCTTCTGAGTTAAGCGTTTAACTTCATCCAAATAAGCTGCCATTCGTACATCCCTAGCGAGGTAATCTCCTTGAACCTGGTTAGCCACTAGTTAGGAGTCGCTGTAGGCTTCAATTGATTGGACTCCCAATCTTGTGGCGACCCGTAATCCGGCAAGGAGGGCTTCGTACTCAGCTTCGTTATTGGTGACTTTGAACCCAATCCGTATGGCGTATTCCATCTGTTCTCCTTCTGGGGTTTGCAGAACAAGACCTGCACTGTACCCGTGTTGATTGGAGGACCCATCAACAAACAATGTCCATTTGTAGAGCTTCTCCTCCCCCGAGCTCCCGAGGTCATTTTCTGAGTTATGAATAACTTCCTCCGAGAATTCTAGATCGGGTTGGTGAGTGGATTCGGCCACGAAGTCGGCTAAAGCCTGGGCTTTTATCGCCGTCCTCGGTTTATAGTTAATATAGAATTCACTCAACTCAATGGACCATTTCAGTAGTCTTCCCGAAGTATCTGGTCGTTGAAGAACTAGTTTTAACGGCTGATCGGTCAATACGGTGACGGGATGGGCCTGAAAATAATGGCGAAGTTTTTTGCCAGCGATTAGGAGGGCGTAAGCGAGCTTTTCCATCATTACGTATCTGTTCTCAGCACCTATCAGGACCTTACTAACATAATATACCGGCTTTTGGACATGGTTCTCCTCTCGGACGAGCACGGCACTTACTGCTGTGGGTGAAACGGCGAGGTATATGAACAATTCTTCTCCCGTGGTCGGAACCACAAGCAGAGGAGGTGACCCCAAATACTTTTTAAGTTGTTGAAAAGCTTCTTCCGATTCTTCTGTCCACTGGAAATTTTGATTTTTCCTTAGGATTTTGAAGAACGGTAAACATCTGTCCGCTAATTTGGAAACAAATCGATTAAGGGCGGCAACCCGTCCGGTTAGCTGCTGGACTTCTCGGATGTTTCTGGGCGAGCTCATCCCAAGCAGAGCTTGAATTTGGTCTGGATTAGTTTCAATCCCACGTTTGGTTACCAGGAACCCTAAGAATTTTCCGGATGATACGCCAAAAATGCATTTGGAAGGATTTAACATCATCCTGTGTTTCCTCAGAATGTTGAAAGCTTCTTCAAGGTGGGCAATGTGCTTTGCTGCTTCGAGGCTTTTCACTAGCATATCGTCTATATATACTTCCATGGTCTTTCCGATTAGCTTTTTGAACATCTTATTTACCAATCTTTGATAAGTAGCCCCGGTATTTTTGAGACCAAATGGCATGACCTCGTAGCAGTACAATCCTCGTTCCGTGATGAAGGAAGTTTTCTCTACGTCGGGGGAAAACATCTTGATCTGGTGATATCCTGAAAAGGCATTCATGAAGCTGAGAAGCTCGTGCTTTGATGTGGCGTCGACTATCAAATCAATTTTTGGCAGTGGAAAACTGTCTTTTGGACATGCTTTGTTGAGATCAGTGTAGTCCACGCATACTCTCCACTTTCTCCCCTTTTTTGGGGCGACGACAACATTAGCTAACCATTCTGGATAGTGGGCTTCCTTGATAACTTTAGCTCTGATGAGTTTGGCGACCTCTTCGTCGATGACTCGAAGTCGCTCAGGGGCGAATTTCCTTCTCTTTTGGCGAACAGGAGAATTTTCTGGATTGATCTGTAATTTATGCATGGCGACCTGAGGGTCTATCCCCGGGACGTCACCTTGGGACCAGGCAAAAACATCGAAGTTTCTTTTTAAGAATTCCACTAAAGCATCGCGCTATTCTGCGGCAAGTTCTGTTCCGATCATGACGTGGCGATTAAGATATTCCGGATGAATGGAAATTGAGGTAGTTTCTTCAAGAGGCTTAGTGTTTTCGATTTCTCGGGGATCCATCAAGACCACCTGTTCCACCTCGTCCCTCAGGGATTCTATCTCGCCATCGTTGATCGGTAATTGCTATTGGGTATTCGGTACTGGGAGGGTCTCGATCTTCATGGCCGAAATGAAACATTGTTTGGCCACTTTCTGGTCGCCCCGCACTTCTCCCACTCCTGCCGAGGTAGGGAACTTCATCTTCAAGTGGTAGGTTGAGGTGATCGCCTTAATTTCGCCCAGAATTGGGCGGCCTAGAATGGCGTTGTAGGGGGAAGGGCAATCAACTACTATGAAGTTCTGCCAAACAGTAGTTTGACGAGGTTCTGTCCCCAAAGTAACTGGTAATTTGACCCATCCCAGGGGATGAGTCAGATTTCCTCCAAATCCCACCAATGGCGTCACAAAGGGCTGCAACCTGTCGAGCCCTATCTTCATTTTTTCAAATGCGAAGATGAAGAGAATGTCAGCCGAACTACCATTATCGACCAAGATTCGTTGGACGGTAAAATTGGCGATGATGCCCGAAACGACTAGGGCGTCGTCATGAGGTTGGTGCAGGCCTTTTAGATCTTCATTGTTGAAGGTTATGGGCGGGTTGACGTCGGCCATTGGTGAGGAGAGGCTGTAAACTTCTGCGGATATATCTGCACTTCTGGCGTGCCTTTTTCTAGATGAATTTGAACTCCCTCCGGATCCAAACCCACCGTGTATTACCTGAATCTCTCCAGCAGTAGGTCGGTTATCGTTGTACCTTCTTTCCGGTGAATTGGGGGAATGGCGATCTTCGACGTATTTTCTTAGATATCCCCTTTTGATGAGGTCGGCTATTTGCTCCTTTAGATGAAAACAGTCTTTGGTACTATGGCCATGGTCTCGGTGAAACTCGCAATATTTATTTTTGTTTTTCTTCCGGGGATCAGTCTTGATTTTTGAGGGCCACTTGACAAACTCTTCATGCTTGATTTCTGTGAGGACTTGGGCAATGGGAGCATTAAGTGGTGGCAACACCAGCTCAGTGCGGCGAGGTGGAGTACGAGGTCGCCTGTCACTGGTCCTCCTCTCCCGATTAGGCTGCTTGCTTCTCTGTTCGTCTTTATAATTAGATCGCCTTGTATCAGGCTCTTTCCTCTTATGGTCCTCCTTTCCCCTTCGCCTCCGTTTGGCTTCGGCCAATTCCTCCGCGGCGATGTATTTATCGGCTTTGCTTTGAAGTATGGACAATGCCTCTGGAACGTTCTTGGACAGAGAATCGAACAAGGGACCTGGACGAAGCCCCTCCATCATTGCCATGACGACCACCTTGTCACTGGGATCTTCAACTTCTAATATAGCCTGGTTAAATCGCTTCACATAATCCTTCAAGTTCTCCGTTTCCTTCTGGTGGATGGTGAAAAGATGGGACGCGTTTTTCTGCCTGACCCTGCAACTCATAAAATTGGCCACAAAAAGTCTGCTCAGTTCGCCAAATGAATCTATGGTTCCAGGTGTCAACTTTAGGAACCACGATCTCGCTTCCCCTTTGAGTGTAGCAGAAAAGGCTTTACACATGACATCGTCCGAGTAACCCTGGAGATGCATCAGATTTTTGTAAGAATCCAAGTGATCCATTGGATCTGTTTTGCCTTCATAGACCCCGAGCTGAGTAGGCAGTTTGAATCTGGACGACACCCTGGCTCTCATTATCCTGTGGGTGAAAGGTGGTTCAGTTTGCCTGATCAAAGCGTCTACAGTTATCGGGGCGCCGGTCCCCGTGTTGATAGCGTCCAGGCGAGCATCCAGGTCCCTAATTTTCTGGGAAGTGGATATATCTTGTTCTTGCTGGGCCCTCCTAGGAGATTTGACCCGCCTCGCCCCTTCGTTTTCCTGCCCTGGCGTCTTGCTGGATGATGACCCTGATGATGGGCTTCTTGGGCTCTCCTCTCGTTGAGGGCGAGGGCTGGGAGAGTGACGTCGCCTGTCTCGCCCGGTGCTATGGTGACTCTGGGATACATTCCCTGATGGATGAGAATGACGGGGAGCCGGAGGAGGTGGTGGGCGATTATTTGCGGTGAGGTGCTGTATGAGGAGGGTATTATTTTCGTTCATAATTCTCATTTGTTCAGCCATCCCACGTATCTCGTGATGGAGGCCCTCTAAATCTGGAGCTTGACTAGTGTTGGCCATTGGACGTGTTCTGTTGTCCAAAGGACTGCTAGTACTTGGTCTGGATAATAGTCGACTGCGCAGGTGCATAGGATAAAGAGAACTTTCGTTCCCACAGACGGCGCCAAACTGTTGTGGTAAAAATCTGGGAGAGCAACCAACAGTCAGAATTACTCCTCGGCCTCGGCACTGGACCTCGGCTAAAGCTAGGTGACCTGCACAGCAATGAATCAAAAGTAATCGGCCGGGGTGAGGCCGCTCAAAATCCCTCCGGCGTATGAATCAGACCAAGGCGACCAGAGAATACGGCAGTATGGAGAGCACAATAAAAGTGTGTAGTGCCTGTTGAGCGTACCTTTTTGGTTGTGGGGGAGCAGCCTTTATATAGACGGGAGAACTAAGTCGTGTTAGAGTAATATGGCGAATTCCTCGGAAGGATAAGCATGGGATAATATCCCAATTAAATCTGGAGTTCAATCTGGAGGCTGCTAACTGGTGATCATTCCGGATTTATAGGCGACGTCGTGCAGTTGGAGTCTATTGGAAACAGTCCTCTTGCAGAGGTGAAACTCTTTATGGAGATGAACTTCAATCAGGTTAGGAGTCTTGTGATAACAGATCTCTAATGGAGATGGGAGTCCTTTTGGAGAGAAGTCTTTGAAGGAGAAGTCTCTGCATTGGGCGTGGTGAATCATCTCGCCCTTATGGCGATCTGGCAGGAATTTGTAAATGGAATGGAGCTCGACTCATTAACTGTATTAGGCGACCTGGAAGGCGAGTTTGGAGATATTGGGCGACGTACTCTGCTCAGAACATTTTATGATTCAGGATTTGTTCGGATTATTCCACATCAATCTCCATGGCATCAATTTTTTCACAACCCCCTCTCTGTATTTCTTAATTTCAACCCCTCAAATCCTAGCCCCTTTCCATCGGCAGCCATCATTACAATAGAAAAATAGGGGAAGACAATCTTAGAAGAGAGGGAGTGTGGTGATGTTGGTGATCGCAGATTTGCAGTGGTGTGGTGGCGATGGGCGGTGGTCACGGCAGAGGTGATGTGGCCCGTGGTGATAAGAGAGGGTTTGTGTGTGGGTATCTTTTTGGATTAGAAATGACAAATAAATAATATTTAAATAGAGTAAGGAAAGAAAATGGAGTATTGTTAGAGAAGATAGTCAAAAATTGTTACCTAAAATTTAAAAAATAGGAAAATTTGAAAAAAAGGAAGTACCGCAAGAAATGCTGTAAGACACTTGTCACGTCTTCCATTTTATAAATTTTGATTTCAAGTGTTTTTAATTTTCATCCTATCAAATCACCCTTCCTTTTATATTTGGATCAAAGCTTTGGTAAGAAAAAAAAATAAAAAAAATTATATATTCAAAACAAAATACCGGTACTACTGTATGGATAACCAAAACGGGTAATACAGAATTATCAACTTTTGGGTATAAGTTTATAACTTATTGCTCACAAGAAAAAATTGCTTCTCCGTTTTTTTTTCTTTCATTTTTCTTACAATTGATTTATGTCTCTGTCTAACTAAATTACTGTACCCAACGAGGGCTTAAATGCCCGTGAGTGGACTTTAACGTAGCAATTAATCGTGTTTGGGATTTTCGAAGCAACTCTAGGCCCGATTTCATTTTTTTTCAACGAAGTTTAGGCTCAAGACATGGTGGACAGTCCACAAACGTCGTGAGCAAGAAGCCCAAAGAAGTGAATAAGGAACAAATAGGTTATTAATATTGAAAAAGATTAAAAAGGGACATCAAAAACAAAGTTAAAAAACATACATATAGCTTATTTTGCTTGTGATTTCTAACAATGATAAAGATGTAAGATAATTATCATCATCGTGTGTGTACACACACACACACACACACATATATATATATATATATATACAATTTAGCGAGGATAAAATTGTAGATTTTGAAGAATTTATGAAAAATTAATATTTTTTATGAGATTAAAATTGTCAGAAGTTAGGTTCAACAGACTCAAAATTATCAGAACTTATATTCAACGGGGTCAAAATTATAGAATTTAGGACAAATTGCTATTTTTTTTGATCAAAATTATATTTATAATAAATTATATTATGAATAGTACTGTAATTTTTTTTTTTCAGTGGGGGCAATTGACCCCATTTGCTCTAGTTTGATTCCGCCCATGTATATATACGCACACTATACAAATGTAATGCCACGTGACACCTTATTAATTTTTTTTTTTAAAAATAAAATTAAAAATTAAAATTCATGTGGCAATTCTATTTTCTAGTCTTTCAAATATTTTTACCACCCAATTCTCTTCATTCTCTATCTTAAAATAGAGCTACAAAAAGGAAAAAAAAGAATTTATACTCTATACTAAGTAAATTTAGTTCCTAAAAAAAAATGAAGTATTCTCATAATTTCTCTTTCCTACATACTGTAAATTAAAATTTTCTTAAAGATGATTCTCTAGATAAAGTAATTCTACAAAAAAAAATTAAAAAAATTAAAAAACTGGTTGTATGGTAGCAAAAGAGCTAGGGTTAAGTTGGCGAGTCCAACGGGAGGTGGATGAAGTGGTGGCAGGTGGTGGCTTAGGTGTAAGGTTAGAATTCTAAATATTGTAAGGGTCGATAATTTGAAAATATAGAAGGTGTATTGAGAACAACCAATATAAGTTTTGTCGAGAAACGAGGGTGTATTAAGATCTATTTGCCGTGCATTTGGAAGCTCTTGGTTCCAAGAGTGGTGGGGATGTGGATTTCCACTTTTATGAACGGAGATATAAATTATAAGGTTCGACATGGTAAAACTAAAATATCAGGGATGAAAGTGGAATCCTGGTAAGAGTTCAAGGATTAGAAAAGTAAATTGCCCTCGTTATCCTATTTGACAGGATTCGGGTCCTGCAGTGCGTTGGGTTCCTCCAAAATTATAGGGATCCAAAATGACGTCGTTTGGGTGTGTTTTGTTTCAAAACGATATCATTTTAGGGCAATATATTTTTTGATCAAAACAACATCATTTTGAAATAAAACACGCTCAAAACGACGTCATTTTGAGTCCCTGCAACCATGCAGAGACCGCAGTATCCCCGAATCCTATTTGACATCAGACTTGACGGCAGGCGTTGGACGGAAACGTTAAAGTCTGTGAAGTTCGGAATTAGTCAGTTCTATACATCAAGAAAGGAAAATCATAAGGGAAAAAATTAGCTTCGTTCTCGAAAAATCTCAGATCCACTCTACCTGTAATGGTCTCTTTCTCCATGTTTCGGATTCTTCTGAAACTTTTAATTTCTGTATCTGATCCCATTCTCTTTCTCTCTCTCTAAATACACAATCGAAGATGTACATGGCATACGGATGGCCACAGGTCATCCCTCTCGAATCCGGTCTCTGTCCTACTTCCGAGCAGATCATCTACCTGAGGGTCACCAATCGCCTTTTGCTTGTCGTCGCTCCTTCTCACTTGGAGCTCTGGAGCTCTTCCCAGGTCCCTCTCTCTCTCTCTCTCTCTCTCTCTCTCTCTCTCTCTGTGTTTATGTGTTTAGGGAACTTCACGTTTGATATTGCTTCTTGATTAGTGTCGGTGCATTGTGGTGAATTTGAATATGCTGTTGTTTTGGGATTGATTTCTGAATTTTGCGTTTTTTTTATGTTACTGTAGCACAAGGTGAGACTGGGGAAGTACAAGAGAGATTCGGATTCAATTCAAAGAGAAGGAGAGAATGTGCAGGCTGTTTGGAGTCCAGAATGCAAGTTGATCGCCGTTCTTGTAAGTGTGTGATCTATGATCGATATTGTAGTCTTATATGCTAATTTTTCTTACAATTGTTAATTATTGTGGCTGACATTCTAGTCTTAATGATTTCTTGGAATTTTAGTAGTCCTTGGGGTGTGATATAGATACCCAAGATATTATAATGCGGGTGTGCATTAGTGGGTTGCTATGTCAAAGTGATTTAAAGATGGATGAGAATTTTGCTTTGTTGATCAGTGGTATTGGAAAGATTGTTTTCCTTGTTACCATGCTTTGAACTTAGTTATGGGAAGACGAATGTAACTTTTTCGAATGAGGGTTGGAATTAATTTCCAATTATTGGTCCTGAATCGAATGGCAACAAGGAGAGTAGATTTTTTTTTCTTCTTAATTTATCAAAAGAAGAAATATTCTTTCTCTTGTCAGTAATATTTGTTTTAACCTTCCTTTATGTTGTAAATGTTTCATTTTTCCCAAACGACAATTGTCTTCCAAAAAGTGCAATAAGTTGAGTGTGGCAATGCTTGGGTTTGTTGAATCAGATTGGCTTCCTCTTTTAAATCTATGGTACTTAACTTGAATGTAACCATGCCTTACATTGTTGTCATTCTTTTGTAGACCTCTTGTTCCCATCTGCACATTTTTAAGGTCCACTTCACAGACAAAAGAATACTAATTGGAGGAAAGCAACCATCTGGGTTGTTTCTTGCAACTATTTCTCTACTTCTAAATGAGCCGGTGCCATTTTCCAACACGGTATCAGCAACGTGAGTATATCCATAATTCTTCTAGTACATGATTGTTGTACGTACACTATCTTTGGTTTGAGTTCAACTCCCATTCAAAGTTAACCTTTTTGAATTGCCAATGAAGCACATGTGTGGGTAAAGGTTTGGGT
>BRYE01000008.1:17736761-17741761 GCA_030159115.1 Actinidia arguta var. hypoleuca
GAAGTAGAACAAATAAGTTTGCCAGAACATGCTTCTAGTGTTTGTTCTTCTTCACTTGAAGAATCATCATCTGAAGATTCAAGTTGGTTAATTTCTCCTTAAGTTAAATCTGATCCTAAATTATCAGAAAAACTAGTGGAATTAATAAGCAAGTTTGATAGTTGAGACTTTAAGTCTTCGCTAATTTGAAGATTATTAATTTTTTCTTTCATTTTACATCTATTAGAATAATGTCCCTGTCTTCCACATTTATAACAGGTAATTTATTTTTTCTCTTTCTTCTTTTCTTTATAAGAATATTTTTTATAATATTTTTCTTTAGAAAGTTTAACCTTATATTCTTTTTTCTTATATCCTTTTTTAGATTTATAAGGCTTAGATTTATAAGGTTTAGAAATATATTTTTTTTCATTTTTATATTGTTTCTTATTAAGATAGGATATGGGAACCTCAACAGCAAATTGGTTACAAAACTCTCTTAGCTCTTTTTTGCTATTTAAGTTTTGTTTCTTTATTAGCTTTTGCAATTTTAAATCATTGCAGAGGTTTAATATTTCCCTTACAATAGAAGATATTAATTGACCATAAGTATAATTATTATAGTCAATTATTTGATTAGCTCCTCTTAGCTGTATTCTTACTTTCTCAGTAAAGAGATTTGGTAAGCCATCTATAAATTTAGCTTTCTAATATTCAGAATTAACGTCTTCTCTTTGCATAACTTTAGCAAGGAAGACATCCTTATACCATCTAAAGTGAGATATTGACAAACACTTCAAATTTTGAAGTAAATATCTATGACTTTCAGCATTACTGTTAACCGTTCCTACAAAATGGTATAATATTGCCAAGACTAATGTATATATTATATTAGGTTTTTGCATAACTGCCCCTGATTCATTATATTCTTGTTTAACAACATTTAATACTTCTTCACATTGAACACTAGTAAGGAAATTTTTCCACCAACCTTTTAAGGTTCCTATCTTTCCGATAATGATAATTATGGCTATAATCTTTTCATCATTTCCATTAGTTTTACAAATAGTAGAAAACATAATCATTTGGTTCATTAATCTTAGAATTTGATATTCATTCATACCATTAGTATTCCAGGTATATATACTTGAATCAGAGAAGTGTCTTTGATTATTGTAAGCCTCTTCCTCAAATAAAATATCTTGAGGAGTAAATCTTGGATAATAATACCTATAAGAATTTTCCCAAGAAGAAAGTATCTTATCATTACACTCAATTTTATTAAATTCAGGAATATCATTCATGTTTTTAATTTTTTTTCAATATCTTCTTCTGAATCAAATAACTGATCAGAATTTTTTGCTTTAAGCATATTTAATTATAAACTTTTTAAATTATTTGTTAAGGATTCTAAAAAGTCATTATCTCTTTTTAGATCAGAAGTTTTAAAAACTTAACTATATTTAAAGGCGGTTTAATATTAACCGGTTCAATATTAAATTGTTTAGAGGAAATAATTTTTTCTTCTTCTTTAACTAGGTTTTGAACTTGATTTTGTACCCTAGATAATTGTTGACTTATAGTCTGCAAATTTAAGTTATTAAAATTATTTTATTTCATAATTTTACTACTTTCTTTATCAACACCTGCTGCTGGAAGCATATAAGCAGTTTTTTCAAAAGTAATTGGTTTTTCACTACTACTAGAAGAATGTTCTATAGCTAAACAAATTGTAGGTGTATGAATTGATTGTATGGTTTTAGAATTAGTAGTATTCCAAGTTCTTTGATGATTTTCTAAAACCATAATACTAGTGTCATCATAATTTCTATTTTCTATATAAAGAAAATAAGACCTATCAAAATAAATGGTTATAAACCATTCAGGAAAATATAATATTTTCTGAATTTGTTCTAAATGAATGTAATAATCTATTTTTTATTTTCAATATCATGTTTAAAATTCTTTTGATACTATCTTACGAACCCCTTATACTTAGGTTGCATAAGAATATCTCTCATAGCATTTCTTAATAGATGATGATGCATACCATCTTTATCAAAGAACTGTTTAATATTCATTATAAAAGAAATTTAGAAAGGTTTAATTTTATTACTAAACATCTTCTCAATATATAATACAACTAATATCTATTTAAGGAAAAACAAATAAGGAAATAACAAATTATGGTCAACATGACCTATTCTAGATGACTAGGTTAAGAAAGCTTCCTAATTGAATTAGGAAGCAAATCTCATAATTCCAACATTAGAAAAACTTCCTAATTGAATTAGGAAGCAAATCTCCTAATTCCAACACTCCCCCTCAAGCTGAGGCGAAAATATCGTCGAGTCTCAGCTTGACAATAGATGATTGCAGTAATGAGGGTCCAGTAGACTGCACAGAGAGCCACATCTAACTGATGTGAAAATATTCAACACGTTCCCGCACGTGTGGCACACGCCAAACATGCGAATTACGGATATAGAAAAACGTGAGAACAAATATGGTTGCAACAATAAGGGTCCAGTAGACTGCAAAGAAGGCCACATCTAACCGATGTGAAAAAATTCAACATGCCCCCGCATGTGTGGCACACGCCAAACAGCCAATTACGGATTTAGGGAAACGTGAGAATAAACATGGCTGTGCTGCGACTGCCTGGGACGTGAGGCTGCAGTGCATAGCTGGAATGCTACTGGACGGCAGCTGCGTGGGACTGTGCTGTGCTGTGCTGCGACTGCGCGAGGGTGACTTTCTGCGCAAGGGAGGGCCATGTGACAGAGGCGAACAATATGTCGGATAATATACTAGACGACAGACAATATTCCGACGACAGCAGAGCTGTCATCGGGGGCGGAAGCGGAGGAGGGCAAACCAAGAGCAATGTGGCTCTGATACCAAAAATAATTATGTAAAGACTTTCTGCTCAAGGGAGAATGCTAGGTTAAAATCTTGGAAAGGTAGTAGGCTACGAGAGGCAGCAAGAGGCCGTGCGGAGACAACAAAGGCCCAAATGGACAATAGTCCTTAAGATATAGTATGGTTGTTGAACGCAAACGGACAACAGCATACAGAACATAGGCAACGATGGTGACTAGTGGTGAAGGAAAAGAAGAAGAAAAGATAAAAAGATGAAGAAAAATAAAACATCGGACAATATTCCGACGACGGCAGAAGCCGCCGCCGGAAGAAGCAAACCAAGACCTTACTTTGGCTCTGATACCAAGTTGAAAAACAGAAAAGAAAAGAAAATATTATATTGGGATATTGAGATATTATTTTGTGTACAAAAAGAGCCTATATATAGGCATAGAAAAATTAATAAATAAGAAAAATCAATAAAGGGAAATCTTCCTAATTAATTATAGAAGATGATTGCAGTAATGAGGGTCCAGTAGACTGCACAGAGAGCCACATCTAACCGATGTGAAAATATTCAACATGACCCATTATAGAAGACTAAATAAGAAAAGATTTTCTAATCTAATTAGGAAAATAAATCTTCCTATAATAGACTACTAAATAAGAGATTTGCTTCCTAATTCAATTAAAAAGTTTTTCTAATGTTGGAATTATGAGATTTGCTTCCTAATTCAATTAGGAAGCTTTCCTAATTAAATTATGAAGCTTTCTTAACCTAGTCATCTAGAATAGGTCATGTTGACCATAATTTGTTATTTCCTTATTTGTTTTTCCTTAAGTAGATATTAGTTGTATTATATATTGAGAAGATTTTTAGTAATAAAATTAAACATTTCTAAATTTCTTTTTGGTATCAGAGCCACATTGCTCTTGGTTTGCCCTCCTCCGCTTCCGCCGCCGGCGACAGCTCTACTATCGTCGGAATATTGTCTGTCGTCTAGTATATTATCCGACATATTGTTCGCCTCTGTCACATGGCCCTCCCTTGCGCAGAAAGTCACCCTCGCGCAGTCGCAGCACAGCACAGTCCCGCGCAGCTGCCGTCCAGTAGCATTCCAGCTATCCACTGCAGCCTCACGTCCCAGGCAGTCGCAGCACAGCCATGTTTGTTCTCACGTTTTCCTATATCCGTAATTCGCGTGTTTGGCGTGTACCACACGTGCGGGGGCGTGTTAAATTTTTCCACATCGGTTAGATGTGGCCTTTTGTGCAGTTTACTGGACCCTTATTGTTGCAACCATATTTGTTCTCACGTTTTCCTATATCTGTAATTCGCGTGTTTGGCGTGTGCCACAAGTGCGGGGACGTGTTGAATATTTTCACATCGGTTAGATGTGGCTCTTTGTGCAGTCTACTGGACCCTCATTACTGCAATCATCTATTGTCAAGCTGAGAATCTCCTAATTCCAACAATTATAAACTAAAATTAATTTCACTAGTAGTAGGAGAAGTTCTCATATTTGCCTGCTCTTGATATACCCTATGTGGTATTTGGTTAGAAGATATTCTAATTGCTTCTACTGATATATTTTCATCCAATTCTTCTCTAGGCTCACTTGATGCTACTGATGCTATCGATGACCTAGCACTCGATGATGGTAAAGATACATTATAAGGTGCATACTCTTGTCTAGTTGGATAAACTTCTAGGTAATTTAGGAATATTTTTTTCTAAAATTAAGAAAAATATCTCTGTCTTTAGTTTCTATTATCTGTTCAATACTTCTATTTATAATATGACCCGAAGGAACAACACAGACAATTTTTCAATTATTAGGAAAATCAATTTCTTGCAAAGGCTTGTTATGGCTGGGGAAAATTGTTGTTGTCTGCAACTACATCGATTCTTCTAACACGTGAGCAATATTTCCATGTTCTGTTTGTTGAATTCCATGAATGATTTAAACTGTAAAAAGTGTTGGTAATTGAAGTATGCTTATATTTTTTCCAACAATCAATACTATTTGATGCATTGTTGTCGAGAGGCAACAACCTTGCTGGTTTTCAGTCGTTTATCCCATATTCATGTTGCTTAGAACGTGTTTACTGTTTAGTGTCTGATATATGTCTATATTTCCTATCTTTCTCACTTGATG
>BRYE01000008.1:17749261-17751761 GCA_030159115.1 Actinidia arguta var. hypoleuca
GCTTTAGTGAGTAAACCTCACTAGTTGCACGATGGCACCATGATAAGAGTGGACTCACGTGTATAAATGGGTTGAGTCGTGACATAGATAGATAATAAAAGTTTTCTTAAAAAAATCTTTGTTTTTAGAAGTAAAGTAAAATTTATCTTAAAAAAAAAAAAAACCTTCTTGAGATAAAGTAATACCAAATAAATAAAAAGAAAAAAAATGGAAGGAAATAAAACTTTCATAATCCTATACAAAAATGCACTCCTTCCAGGACAATCAATAATCACCTTATATTGTTTCCATTTCATCTAAATTATCAATGAAATTTTTTTATTTTTTTTTGTCTGAAAAGCCATTTTCTTCCTATCTTTGCATTTTTTTTTAATCTAACAAAAATGATGTGAATAAAATTATGGAGTAAATTTAAAACTTTCATGGGGGCTTAATAGTCTTCTAAAAAATTTATTTTAAAAACTTCTAAAAGAATTAAAGTTAAAAATTAAATCAAAACATAAATAAAAATAAACAGTAAGTTTTTAGATTAAAATTGGTTAAATAACTAAATAAATTGTTTGAAATACTGTAATTACATAGCATGGGGCAAATGCTTGTTAATGGAATATAAACATGTCGTGCCATGTCGTGTCGTGTCGTGTCGTGTCTGTGTTCGTGCCTCCAAAACAGTGGTTTGCTCGGTCATTACCATACTCGTGCCGATCGGTCGTAATCATTATTATCTTGTCGTGCCGACGTCTTACCGTGTCGTGCCCATATTAATCCGTATTAACCATTATTACGGCATCATAATTGTTTAACGTGCATACTTGTAAATGGTGTTGTCATCCTGGCTTTATTCGTTTTTTTTTTTCTTTAATGAAATTTTAAATTTTCTTTATAGTTTTTTACCCCTCCTCTATGTGGTTTCAATTTATAAGAATATAATAATTTGAAAATGACTCAAATTGAACACTAAAACAACATTGAATTTACATAAATAAATGAACGAATTTCTCCTCAGTGAACGTTTCTAATTTCATCCATTTTTAAAATTTATGAGGGTCTGCAAGTCTTGAAGCACCTAAAATAAAAAATAAAAAAATATTTTTATTTTTATTTTTAGAGTTTTCTAGTCTTAAATTCTAGACCAACGAGGCAGAGTTAACTGTGGATAAATTAGAAAGAATGCTAACTAAGGAGAAAAGATTTTGCTTTTATTAAAAGATTTTGTTGTCATTGATTTTCTCTGAGATTTTTAATAAATATAATTATTTTTTTTGTGTAATTTATGAATTTAATAATACCGACTTCTCTTATTTTTAAAATTATTATTAATATTTTTTTATTTTAATTAGTGTATTGAGAAAAAAAATTAAAACCCCCAATATAAGAATAATATTATTATTTTTATTAAAAAAAATAAAATATAAAAAAAATATTAATAATAATTTTAAAAGTCGGGAGTTAATCGATATTTTAAAAAGTACAATGCCATGCAACTGTGTCTTGGAGGAAACGTCACTTAAAAATAAAAAATTATTTGTTGTCACCAGTATTATAAAAAGTTTATTTCACACAGATTTAGGGAAATGTATATTTTAACTCCATGTTTTACTCCTTTCACTCCTTCTCGTAAGACGTAGACTGGTTGGTGTGTGCATTAGATTTTCTCAGAACTGGTTGAACCTACAAATACCAGTGTAACTTTAAGGCTGTATTAATATTAGAGATTTGGATGAAAAAAAAATAAAAATAAAAATAAAAATTATAAAAAATAATCCAAGATTAGACTTCAGTAACAACTAAAATTATATAGTTTCAATTATAATAAATTAAATTCTAGAATTTCGATTGGGTCACAATTAAAATTCTATGTTAGCATTGTTTCATTAGGAATAACATAACCAACAAATTCTTGCAAATAAAAAATAATAATATTTTCAAAGTTATCAAACTTTAAAAGCTTTAATTGATGTAATTAGAGCTTATTTTAAAAAAATTAAGTTAAAATTGATGCAATTAAAATTTATTTTTAAGTTAAATATTCAAACTATTTTTAAAATTTTATTTAAAAATGAGTCATAATTACATCGATTAAAATGTGATAGCATTGAAATATATTATTTTTTAAATTTTTTAGAAAAAATTAGTTGGCTCCATCAACTTTAATAAAATAGAGACTGGCAGAAGGTTTTAATTATAATCAGATCAAAACTCTAAGAATTTAGTTTGTTATAATTAAAATTATAGAGTTTAATTTGTTACGGAGATCAATTAAAACACAACCTAGGATCAAAGATCGGGTGAGAGAAAAATAAAAATAGAGAATCTAATAAAAGTAAATTGTATCATTTAACTTTTACCATTTCTATTTTTTTTTCCCACCAGATTCATCTAGTAAAATAGTCAAAAGCATATGAAAGGAATATTAATTTTTATTGTAAATACAGTCATATAAGTGATTAGATTGACTACCTAGCTAAGAAGTAATTATTCAATGGTTTCGAAATATCAA
>BRYE01000008.1:17761761-17764261 GCA_030159115.1 Actinidia arguta var. hypoleuca
CCTATATGATCTCATACTCGCATAGTTGCGTCTGATCTTAGACTCTATGTGTTGGTTAGTTCTGAAACCAAATGATACAAACCCTTGAGTAAAATTCATCCTTTGTACACTTATAAGGGGAGAGTAAGAGACTTATATCCCATACTCTATGTGTTACTAATGGTCGTAACATATCACCACGTTTTGCATCCATCTTCCATAGTGGCCCACTCTATCGACACTGACCTAACATTAATCATTTTCCTTCAAGCAGCTTAACTCATCTATTTGTTGTGCGGAAGCGTTAAAAAATACGAATTAAACAAAACCTAAGATGTCAAATAAATAAATTTGTAATGCGAAAATAAATAAACAAAAGAGATAATAACAAAAATGAAAGAGGTCAAGTTTTACATGGTTCAACGATATGTTTACGTCCACAGGCAATCAAACGAGTAAAGGTTTCCCACTAACGAATTAAACAAATGCATTGAAGAGCTACAATAGAGAATTTTTTAGAAAAACCCTCTCTCAAAAGACTCACAAAATTCAAAATATAAATTCTCTCGCAAATCTAATTGAAACCACACTTAGAGAATGAATTTCTAAAATATTTATACTAAAGAGCTTTTCTTTAATTAATTAATACCAAAAAGTGTTTATTGCCAAATCAAATTCCAAAACCAATAAAGAATATATCAAAACAAGGGGTAGGAAGTTTAAAAAGAGTCCACTTAGTCAAAATCGACTACAAAGCATTAAATTAGCAAATCCGAATCGACTGACAATCTACCGTCGATCGAGCAGTCAAATTTCATCAAAATATTCAGACTGACCTCCGATTGACGGTTGGTCAGTTGGATTTTTGGTCGAGCCAAAAAATCACACTATCAATCAATATTCAGCACCTAATACCTTATCTTTAAAGTTTCCAGTGTTGGATTGGTGAGGTTCCATGGCATGTGGTGTGCTACATATTGTGGCCACTCACCCTTACCTTTGAGACTAGTCCACCACACACCAGCGTCCAGCGCGAGTGTATGCGTTTGTTGCAATTAAACTTATGTTAAAATTTAATTATTTGAAAGTACACGAGTAAAAGTCGAACTCTAGACCAAATACTTCATGAAGCCCTGACGAAGATCTTTGAATAAATTTACCTTAATAAAAACGAAAAGTGAGTCAATTCAATAGAACAAAAAGAGAGCATAACCCAGAAAAATTCTCATTATTAATGTGAATGGACACAATTGGTTTCTGCACATGAACTTGAAGAATTTTTTTTTTCCTATCCTTGTCCGATAGTGACATAGAGTGCATGTTTAGCATAGCTTATAAAGAGCAATTTCTAATTCTTTTTGTGATGAAAGTTGTATTAGAGTGTTTATTATAATTTTAATATTTTTTATGGATCAAAAACAACTTACAAAAACCAACTTTTTAACTTCTGCTATTAAATAATCAATTACAAAAATATAATTTCAATTATACCAAAAACAACTAGTAATGAATGTATCATTCACAGAATGACAGAACTAAATATTACTGCAAGGCTTTTTACTATCACAGCCTATACATGAAAATTTATTTAGGTTTGGCCATGGAAATTCTATTTAAGGAATGCGAAGGACTTCAATATTCTCACCCCTTCTCACTCTCACTCCACTGTCAGTAGCTGCCAAGTGAGAAACCCAAAAACATGGAGTTAGAGAACAGCAACAATAACAATACCCATGTGGTCCTCCTTCCACTTTTGGCCTTCGGCCACTTGATACCGTTTCACCAGCTAGTCATCGCCTTGGCCAAATCCGGCGTACGAGTCTCCTACATATGGACCCCAAAAAACATCGAGAGACTCCTCAAACCCTCCCATAATCTCTCGTCTCTCATCAACTTTTGTCTCTTTTCCATTCTCCATTTTGGACTCCCACCCCTTTCCCGATGGCGCCGAGGCGTACGGGGACATCCCCATTGAGGAATGTGATTCCTTTACCAAAGCGTTCGACCTCTTGAAACTACCATTTGAGAGCTTCGTTTCTGACCAAAAACCCAATTGGGTCGTTAATTGATTATTTCTCTCACTGGGGAGCTTAGGTGGCAAAGAATTGTGGCGTCCCAGTCATGGCCCTGTGGTCTTTCCGGCCGCGTCTAATGTGTTCTTCGGGCCGCCGGAGGTCTTAGTTGGAGAAAGGCAGAAGAAGGCCCTGTCAATGCCGGAAAGCTGGACCTCGCTGCTGCCATGGGTAACTTTCCCGTCAGAAGTCGCGTACCTCCAGTTCGAAGCGGTTAGGGAGGTGTTCTACAGAAGGAATGTGTCGGTCTTGTCGTTGTCTGAACGGGTGGCAAGAACCCTCGAGGGGAGCCAGGTCGTGGCGGTCAGCTGCCCCGAACTCGAGGGCGAATACTTGAGGTTATACTCGGAGCTCATCGGCAAGCCTGTGATTCCTGTGGGGTTGTTCCCACGCAAAAACGTAGACCGAAGAGAAATCACCGACAAGCCGTTGGGTGAGATGTTCGATTG
>BRYE01000008.1:17771761-17781761 GCA_030159115.1 Actinidia arguta var. hypoleuca
AATTGGTATCTGTCTCCCAAGATGCAACTATCACGCACACAAAAATTAGCACAATTTTTATGTGCTCGACAAAACAGTTGACAGTGTTGCTCTGTCTCTGGTGCTTACGGTTAATTGACATCTGTCTCCCAGTATGCAAGTATCACGCACACAGAATTTAGCACAATTTTTGTGTGCTTGGCTAAACAGTTGGCAATGTCGCTCTCTCACGAACGACTCTAATGCAGAATGTCAAAAAAACTCTATCATTCATTAAAGGCATTGTAACAGTTCCATTAACCAGTCAAATTATTCACCTCTTATAGTGGTTAAAAAATACTTGGGTACAATGTGGTTCATTTTGTCTATAACTCTCCATTGATGCTCTAAGTACTTATTTTGTTAATACTAACTTGATATATATAAAAACACTTTAAAATATTCATATTCAAACAATGTGAAACTTTCATATTTTTTTTCATATCAATAGTAACACTTTGATAAATATTTTTTCATTCATCACTTATTCATTTTGAGCAAGTGAATACATTACGATTATTTACTCGCAGAAAATAATCCATTTCACACATATTTTCAATAACCAAAGCCATTCAAAAAATTAAATGAAAGTCAGCTCAAACTTAATTTTTTTTTCTAACAGCTACCCATTCCCCACCATCCACTTTCAATTCTGTTGTCTGCGTATGCATATTTCCACGTATGAATCGCAATCAATCTTGTACCATCCCCACCACGATCAAATCCAACTCAGGAACTACGTAAAGGGCTAAAAAAACCTACTACGTGACTACCCCAATCACCACACAAATCCAAACCCAGTTATGACCTTGCAACCCATGCCCCACAATCCACTTTCATTTCAATTGTCTGCGTATGCATATATCCACATGTGATTGACCATGGAATACAATTAATTTGCGTCTGTAGAAGAGAGAGATAACTGTAGAGACGGAAACAAACGCTGCTCTGCTCTGTTCTGCTCCGCTCCGCCCCAATAGGGTGAACATCCGCATATTTTTACTGGGATAGAAAAAAAATATAAAAAAAAAAATCAGGGATGAACCGGATAGTTTTGCATGCCTCTACCCTGATATAGTAATAATAATTTTATTTATTATATCTTATGTTATTTAATATAATTTTGTATTATTTACTAAAAATAAATCTGAAAATATATAAGGACATAAACAATTAGATATTTTTTACTAAGTAGAAGTTATTAATTGTTTATTATGTTAGTTTTTCTTTTTGTTTTCACATTTAAAAGTAAATAATTTGTCGTTGATGAATGGAAAAAAAAAAAAGAAGAATTAAGAACTGGGTGGAAAAATTCGATCTTCATTAGGGATAAGGATGGAGTGGTCACTTTATATTCCCTTTGAAATCGGGTAGTGGAGGGAAATACCTATTAATCGTGGGAATGTGAATAAAATTTGAGACATCCTCCCCGTTGCATCCCTAGTTGACTAGGAGAGAGGGAGGGGTGAGGTGGTTAGTTGCTTTGGGATACAGAATCAAACCAGATTCTAAAGCAAGATTTGATAAGTAATAGTCAACAAATTGGTATATCAACAGATTTTTATCTTCCATTTTAGTTCATTTCAATAATTCTTTTAGTTGCTTTAATAGGTGCAATGGCCGTAGCTAGTCAATAATAAATCTTTAGAACTAGATCCAAATCAAACTTTGTTCTAGATTATCTGGATGCTGTAGTGCCTTAAAGCACTGCAGATTCTGTAGCCCCTCAAAACATTCCCATATGTCCCAAATCTCCACCTGTTATGTTTATATTATATATACATTATTTACATAACATTTTAACTTAAATAAATTTAATAATTGTAAAGTCATCCAAATTAAATTTAATAATTATATTTTTGTAAAAAGTTGAATTTAAAAAAAAAAAAATAATATGTGAGGGAGGGAGTATGTATTTTGCACAATCGTTAAAATAAAAGATAATTACACTTATCTCCCCTAAAGTTTATAACAATGTCAGATAGCGCCACTACGTTGACTGATTTGTCGGGTGGAAGGCGTTAATTAAGGGTTTACTTTCACAATTTTACCCTTGCCAATTTAAGGGAGATTCCTCTTCGCCAGATTGGAGAGGCTTTACCATGCAAAAATTGGAAGGGAGGATCCAAATTGGAAAAGATTAATAAATAAATACACAAAATCTCTCCATCACAACTTTTCCAACAATAACACTAACCTTACCTTTTTCACGGCAACAACCCACACCTTTGATTAAAACCACCACCATCACCGATCTCACAAACAAAGCATTGTTCATCGTCGTCAACCACACACACCACCATCGTGCAACTTGCCCTCACCCAGATTGCTCAACCATGCAACCATCGCACAACCAGACCAAGCCAAGATGCAATCGATAGCCCGCACCAACCTTGCCTCGATCGTGGCACGCCCTTATCACCTCTACACGATTAGTTGAGGTTCTCTCTCTCTGTGTATGTGTATCTTCCTTTATGCTTTGAGGAGCAGTTTGTTGTGGTAAGGGGAGGGCAGTGGCGGGGTTGGTCATGAAGGGTGGGAGATGGGTGGTGGCAATGAGGTGCTCTAATGGCAAAATGGGGGGGGGGGGGGGGGGGGATCTTGATGGGTGAGTGGGTGCATTTAGAAATTAGGAGTGTACACTAAAATCAAGAGAGGAATTGCCGTGATGGGATGTGGTGGTTGACGGTGGTGGAGATGTAAAGGAAGATGGAGACTCTAACTGGAATTGCAAGGGAGATTGAGGCTATTGTTGACTTTTTGTTATGAATATCTAGGAGTATTACTGTATACTACTAAGGGTCGTCAAGGGGTCGGGCTGATCAAGGCTCATTTTGGTCAAGTTGGGTTGGGTTCGATGGACTTTGACTGGTAAATAGATCGGGCTTGAAAGATTAGACCCAAGCCCAATTCACGAGCCTAAAGGGACTTGGGCCTAGGACTACGGACTTTTAAATAATATTTTTTTAAAATATATTTTATTTTAAATTAAAAGATGAAAAATATCAAAGATGAAAAAAATAATAAGTAATTACATAAAATCATCCATAGATATTGATTTGTTTTACATATAAAATATTATAAAAAATTAATGCCTTTGAGTTTGGCCATGGACCGGACTTATGAATTTGTCATGAGCCGAGCAGTAGGCCCACCCATGAACTTTAAAATTGAACCTAGACTCAGTCCATACTATCCCAGGCTTTGGCCGGACTTGGATCCTCTGAGCCATAGGCCGGATCAAAGTTCATTTGAGCCGGGCCATGAGCCGCGAGCTTTTTGATGACCCTTATAGACTACATATACTATGGGCAAAATAGGAAATTTGATTAATTGAATTGCTGACTTCAGCAATTTTTGTTTGTCAATTAACAGTGAACTAACATAATTGGGAATACGAAATTTGGAAGTAAACGTGGAGGGAATGCAGTGTAATTTAAAAAAAAAAAGTAGGAGAGTTTTCTGACATTGCGAAGATAACTGTAATTTACCCGTAAAATAAATGATTTTGATCATTAAGACTCGTGCGAGTCCTAACGAGAAATGCTATGGGTATTCCATAGTTGCACCTCAAATGCACACCTGAGTGAGGTGGCGCATTTGGAGTGGCTGAGTGTGGGGTCCACCCAGTCATGTCAGCCACTCCAAATGCGCCACCTCACTCAGGTGTGCATTTGGGGTGCAACTATGGGGTACCCATAGCATTTCTCAGTCCTAACTGATAAATTATTCAGTGCTCTTAACGAGGATAGCAACACGTTATTGGCCAAAACATCTGTCCCAATTTGACTAAAAGGCTGAGCGTAGTCAATGCGTGTGCAAGTGAGATCGATTGATCATTAGTTGTGAGAATCTATTTTGGGATGCAGGGTTTTGGAAATTGAGAAAATCTTGATATATTATATGGGATTTGGGGGCTTCTGCACGTATAAATAGAGAAATTTTACTGTATTAATTACCAGGATTGGTTTGATGACAAAGAAGTTTTAAGTTAAAATATTTTTAATTGGCCAGTTATATAAATATTTAAATACAAATGTTAGTTAACGTGCCTTACATACATGAGCGAACCGTATCTCATCTCTAAAGTATGGGTACGTGTCACCCCCTAGGGTTGGGCATTTTTTTATTTAAATAGAGAAATTTTCCTTACCAGGATTTTGATTAAGAAAAATTTATAGAATTTAAAATGAATGGTTCAAGCTTACTTGAACGTATGAATTTTATATGACCAAATGAATCTCAACAATTTATTTTAAATTCTGATAATTTTTCTTATTTCAAGAAATGCTGGTATAAATAATTAGAGCGGATTGCTACAGGATGTGCTTGCAATGTCTACAACAATCTTTGCAAATGTGATTGCGAAGGAGTTGTTAAACAGGAAGAGATTGTGATTAACAAAACTTGGAGAATAGAGCAATTCGTTACAAGAAATGGTGAAGATCCGGATTTTTATCATTATTTTGTACAACTTGATACATGTGGTTGACTACTTGTTCATTTGAATACAATTATTACGAAAATAGTAGAAGAATAAATTGTTCCTTGAGGCTGTATTTAGATCAAAATTTTGATAAGAGAAAATAAAATAAAAAAACTAAACGATTCAACCATTTAACACTATTGAATTGGATGATATATAATTATTATTTTTTTTAATATTTTTAATTCTTTTTCTCTAAGGCTCTTACCAAATTTTTGATCCAAACACAGAGTACTACTTCGTTTGTCCCATATTATTTGTCAATCTTTTCAATATGTAATGTACTACAAAAATTGTCTATTTTGAAAAGTGAAATCATAAAATGTATAAGTTTTCAAAACTATCTCTTAATAAATAATTCTAAATATATTTGAAAGTAAAAAATAAAAAGAATAATATTAAAAATAATGCATTAAAATTTAAATTTTAAAGCATTAATATGTCCTCACAAAAAGTTGAGTGCCTTTGAATCATCCTAATGACTTCAGGCCACCATATATGTTTTTTACTAGTGCTATGACAATTTTTTTAGAAGTTTCACCATAAATACATTCGGACCATATTTTGGGTAGCTATTATTCATCAAGTTTTATGGGTTTTAGCTATTTTAACAAAAAATGTTATCAAATTATTTAAAATAGTATTCTCTGAGACCCTTCGTCTCATATTGTAGGTATTTCTTTTTATTTTGAGATGTCTTAAAAAGATTGTCTGTTTTGAAAAATTAAAACATAAAAAAAATAATTTTTTAAAACTTACTCTTAATAAATAGTTAGAAATATGTTATTTTTTTTATACAAGCGATTCCTACTTTATTCTAACTTAGGGGGAGGGGGAGGAGGAGAGGGTGTCAAGGTTTGAACTCTGGCAAGATAGGTAGAGTATTGGGTGTTCTTACTACTTGGACTACCACTTGTATCTAGCTAGAATTATGTTTGAAGTGGAAAATAAAGCAGGCAATTTGGAACTAAAGCCTCTAAATTTTAATTTTAATTTATAGGGGAGATAAACAAGCCAAACTGATCGAACTTGGCTCATTAAAAACGTGTTTGAGATTAATTTGTTATTTAAGCAAACCAAGTTTGAACATAAAGTATTTTTTTAAGTTTAACCAAGCTTACACAATCGTCTACATGGCTTGATAAGCTTGTAATGTTCAAAAAATATAAGTTACTCGAGCTAGGCTCGATTAAAACTCATTTGAAATCGATTCACCTGATATATAAGTCAAGTCCAAACTTATTTTTAAAACTCATTAAGTTTTCAAAAAAAAATTTGAGTCGTTTAACTCATTTATCACTGCTACATCCCTACCAAGTCAAGGCAAGTCCAAACTCATTTTTAATTATTAAAAAATTAAAAATGTGATTTGTGCACCTACCACATCAACTGTTTTTCGGGGGGTGGGGTGGGGGTTAACTAAAGATTTCGTGGATCTAATCTATCAAAGACGGTGCTAGTTTCCTAGACACCTCCACATTAATGGGCAATGAATTGAGAAATGTGAAAATTTATTGCAATGACGTCTCGTGCATTTGTTTAGTCAAAAACAAGTTTGGGTGATGTTGTGGTTGCATCGGTTGTTGCTGCTTCTGATGTTGCGTTGTGTGCTGGTTCTGTCTCAGTTCTGCCTCTGATCCTGCTATAGAGGGCTGCCGCTGATTAGCTAATGTTGCTGTTGCTGTTGCTGTTGCTGTTGCTGTTGTTGTGGTTTGATTTGTTCCTGAGCCTGCTCCAGCTCTCAAATCCTTGCTGATGATGCTCCTTGATGTTTTTGCTTCTGCTGGGTTCTCTTTTGCCCCCGGTCTGCTTCAGCTGTTCTCTAGTTTGCTAGTAGAATCATAGTCCAACCTCAATTGGGGGGGGATTCCTGTTTGGTCCCGATTGTGGGATTTGTTATTTCTTGCCTTGTGTAGAGGCTCAGATCTTGTCCTACTTTTCATCTATTATATATGTCTTGCATAGGCCATGTGCCTTTTGTCTACCTATGGATATGTCATATCCAGAGTTTCATTCTTTTTATCAATATATTCATTATTTACTTGATAAAAAATAATAAATTTTGGTGATTAAATCTAAGACCATCTCCGGCAGTAAAAGTTAAAATGGCTATTCAAAAAGTATATATTTTTTAATTTAGTTAGTCATTTTTTACTTATATATACCAACAATATTTTTTACTTTGTTTTTTATTCTTTTATAATATTAATTTCTGCGAAAAAATCACTAAAGAAAAAAAAAATACTTAACAATATAGCCTTTTTTTTTGTATTAAGTGTTTTTTTCTTTAAATTTGATCAAAATTTTATATTTTTTCGATTCATCTTGATAAGAGAAATCTGAAAAAAAAAAAAAAAAAAAAAAAGATTAAGAAATTTATTTTAATTTTAAAAAAATCAACATAAGGTAAAAAAAACCTCGAAAACTAAGCAGTTAAAATAAATTAAAAAAAATTAGGTCAAATTGGGCTAAGTTATGTAAGGCGTCATATTTAGATAATATATCTAAGGCCTGGTTTTGGGTAGGCTTTTTTGCTAAAAAAATCTTAATTTTTTGGAGTGTTTCTGGTAATTTTATTTGGGGTAAATGTATGAGAATTTTTTTTAGGTAATTTTTTTTGTCCCATTTTACCTAAAAAAAAAAAGTGAATTGTTTTTGGTTTTTTGCTTAGTATAATAGACATGGCCTCTCTTCTTCCCCATTTATTCCTAAATTATCTCGTCAACAAACTTCAAACCCTAACCCTAGTCACCTCCTCCACCCCCTCACCAAAGAAAAAAGATATTTATATTCAACAAATTAAATAATTTTATTTTCTTCTAGTGCACTTTTTAAAAAAATTGAACAAAACCATTACATTTTTAGATTTTTCTCATCAAGCGAAACTGAAAAAGTAGCATAAAATTTTAATAAAATAGTAAAATAAGTTCACTAAAAGGAAAAAAACCCAAAACCAAAGCAATTAGAAAAAATCTCAAAAAAAAGTTAGCCCAAACTAGGACTAGACTATGCACAATAACTACAACCCAAAATCTCCATTTCCACCTCCATTTTCAAAAATCCCTCATCAATTTCACATTTCCCTCCAAAAATTCATAAAACATTTTTTTAATTTTATATTAATTATGCCAAATATTAATTTTATTTTAAAGGTCTTATTATTATATTTGTAATAATAAATTTTATAAAAATTAAAATTATGAATTAGAGTTATACACATTTTATAATAAAAAATAGTAGTATAAAAAGAAAATGGAGATCAATCTCCATTTTTTTTTAAAATCTCCATATTTAGATACTCCAATTGAAGCCTCCATTTTGGAGGTCAAAAATAAAGATTGGTTAGAACTCCAAATCTCTATTTTAAAATCCTTTTTAAAGAAACGGGAGTAGGGAGTTGCACTAAGCCATCCTCCATTCCATACAGTGATATATAGGGGAGAGGGTTTCCTGCGGTGATTGGCTCCCTGCAGGGTTGCAGGGAGCCCAAAACGACGTCGTTTTACCTCCAAAATGTATTCTCTCAAAACGACGTCGTTTTGAAAAAAAAAAAATTTGGCCAAAACGACGTCGTTTTGAGCTTTAAGAACACTAAACGACGTCGTTTTGGCTCCCTGCAACCTTGCAGGGAGCCAACTCCCCGCAGGGACCCCTGGTCCGATATATAGAGGTTGTTTTTGGGCAAGTTTCCATAATTGTAGCTGGCCTAGTAAGAAAATGTGACCCAAGTTTGGAAAACAGAAGGCCAATCCATTTCGATTAGCTGCACTTGATTTGGGGAGGCCATTTTAAGATTGGGCTGGCCTTTGTCACATCTAGGCACAGTGAGAGAGTAAAAGACCCAAGTTTCTCCGCAATCCAAGCATTTGTGGCATATTTTGATGTTTCAAATTATTTACATTGTAGACTTTATAAAAAAATAATACTATAAAAAATTACATTGATCAGATACAGATTAATGGATATAATTTTATGTGCCGCACTCGTTAAGTTATAAAACAGTATTAAATAGATATTAAACTTTACTCAATCAACGTGATTTTCTACAGTATTGATTTTTACGATGAAATCTAAAAGATAAACGATTTAAATCATTAAAATGAGTATAAGGTTTGAACTACACCAGTACAATCTATTACCTGGACTTCAGATAAGCCAGGTACGAGATAAAAAACAAACATCTTTTTTTTATGACAAAAAAAATAGATCTCCTTATTTTTAAAACAATAATCATCATATTCACATGTAATTAGCTAAAATAATGGGGTTAACTGTTATTTTAAATAGGAGTTATGCCATACTATTTTAACCAATCACATGTAAGAATAAAACTCACCCAATTGTAGGTCAGTGACCAAAATTGCTTTCTATGGTCAATCATAATATCATATGATACTTTGGATTTGGTTGAGGAAAAAAAATTTTGATTTGAATGATTCTACAAACAGTATTCTAAAATATAAAAAAAAAAAAAAAAAAAAAAACAGAATTTTCCTGACAACCACCTCACTGTTTTAAACGATAAATCATCTTTTTTATTTAGCATTTTCTTTAAATTTTTTACCTTTTCTCAACTTTCTTTACCGCCTTCAATAAAAGCCTAACCATATCAAAGGCCCATAAAAGTACAAAGATTGAATAATATTAATTAAGAAGATTCCAAAAAAAAACCCGAAAACAACGAGGCTATATTTGAATTAAGGATTTGGTGAGAAAAAAAAAAAGAATTCAACGATACTGAATGATTGGATCTATTAATTTTTTCCTTACTAATTTTTTTTTATCTAAATATAGCCTAAAACTATTTTGCAAAAAGCTTTTAAGCTGTACAAAAACAGAAACCCTCAAACTACAAAGAAAATATCAAAAAGTGCCTAACAGGGCAACTGTGGAGCTAAAGTCTATACTCATTTTCATTGGCGAGTATTATATAATCAGTCATTCAACCTGTGTAGATATGTTAAATGGGTAGTGTAGGCTTGGCCCAGCCCATTTATTTTTGTACCTATCATGTTTCGTATTGTGTCATGTTCAACTTTTAATTGTGACGTGTCATGCCGTGCTCATTTGATAAAAATTTAAACTCGGGACATTCGTATCTCGTGCCGTGCCTAATTGTGATTCATGATATACCGTGTCATGATTATTTTTATGAATGAGTTTAATGCATAAAAAATTTAAAATAATTTAAGATTTATTCATATAAACGTATCGTATCGTGCTCATGTTTTAATGTACTACTATGACGTGGCGTGCCTCGTGTCCCAAAAATATTGGCCAGGCTAGGCCAATCACTCTGCCTGTTTGACACCTCTAAACTTCTGTAGTGATAAGTCGCGGAGTCACACGTTAACTATAGACTCATACCAGCTCTCCAGACAAGACACTGAGTAAGACTCACCAAGTTCTGAAAAGACTCATCCTACCTACTCACCAAGGATGATTATTTTGCTTCCACCATGAAGTGTTTTCAACCACATAAAAAAAGTTTCTTAA
>BRYE01000008.1:17834261-17836761 GCA_030159115.1 Actinidia arguta var. hypoleuca
AGGCAAAGAAGAAGTCTGTCAAGAAGGGATTCGACCTAAGGCAAGAAAGCGCTAGATGTACCTAGATCTAACAGGTGCTAGTTGTATTCTCTGACCTAGGAACTAGAGCAGACGCAAAGAAGCAGATGAAGATTATTGCGTCTTCGTGCTAGTACTATAGGAGAAATAGAACAACTAGTATAGGAACTCAAAACTAGCTCCTAGGATAGAATAGAAAGGAAAGGTCGGCCCTAAGATAGATTCTTTAAAGACAGCTCGTGGCCTAGCTACCAGATAGAATACAGTCTTACCTGTCCTAGCTTGTATAAACCTAGCAAGAGGAGCGGCATCCTATAGGAAAGATATTGATTCTAAGCTCGACAGGTTGCTTAGCTGCACATATTGCATCTTCGCCTTCGGCTTGAAGGATATATGATCTTTATGAATTGTTGTTACGAGGAGGAAAGAGAACATCGTACTAACCTTAGTTGGTACCATAAGAAGAGACAATCTAATCTAATCTTATCTTGCCTTGCCTATTAGAACCTAAACTTTAGGAAACCTTGGAACAACCTCTTAGTCAGGTAAGGAAGGGAAAGGTCGGTCGTAGATCAAAGATAGTTTCTTTCTTCTACTAAGCTCATCCCCTCGCTATAATCAACAAGAACAAAGGAAAGGCTTCTATTTGTTGCCTTCGTGCTCATTTGGATGGGGCTATATGCCTTGATTTTGGCTGAGTCAGCCGTCTTTGCACGGGCGCGTGTCAGTTTGCGCCTGCCTTTCACTCCTGAATTCACTCTTTAACTAGAGGAAACGTCTAATATAAAAGCCCTTTTCGAGACAAAAGAGGCTTACGTAACTTCTTCCCTTATCAGAACGCTTTCACCATTTGCCATAGTTACAGAGATTCCAAATTCCCACGAATCTCATTTATAAGTCTAATCTCCCAATTCTTTGTGGTTGAACCAACCCATCACTAACATTCTTCTTGGAGACAGTCTTCCTGCTAAAAAGCAGGAAGAGGAACCACAAGCGTTAAATACTAATATGATTCCTTTTGTTGTAATAAAGAGCCTCGTTGATTTGATACTAGCACTTGAGAGTGAAAGGAAGCCTCTTCTTTTGATGATGATCTAGCTATGTCAGTTGGTTCAACTACTACTCTTTCTTCTATGATGTTATTTCGGTCCCATTCCTCAAGGCAGAGGAAGGTTTCCCTAATGATTGATCAACCCATAGAATTATGGTTTGGCTACTACTGTATAGTCTGACCGAAAACCCTTCAGATAGGGTATTTCCATGCGTCACTATATTTGTTTAGAATTTCAGCGTTGACCGGGCGAGGCATACCTACATCTCTTTTCTCTGGAGCAATAAACCACCAATGCAAGTTTTTTTCCCTGATAAATTCAATAGAGCTTATAGAATCAAAGAACGTTTTAAAGCTGCTTCTCTTTCTTTGGGAGACCAATTTGATTGATTCTGATTGGCTGCTTTCTCCGGTGCCAGATCTGAAATCGGAGGTATCTGTACCGACTTGCTCGCCTTCCTTCCAAGGAACCTTCTGTCTAATAATTAGTCTCCAGTACTTACAGCTTGCCGTATTGCCTAACGGCCTACTCTATTCTGCCTACAGACAGGTCCTACACTTAGCTTCTTTCATACTAAGATCTGGGTGATGGTGATGCATCATATAATCAATCAAAGCGGGTCACCTGAAGGGCTACCTTTCTGCCCATAATGGTGAATTTTCTTCTCTTAGTTAGATAAGGTGAAGTCCTTATTGAAAAAAATATGTAATAAAATATATGATCAGTGGTCTTCTTTCTGCTCTTCAAGGCTCCTCTTGTAAAAGAAAGGCATCGATGCTAAGATCCTTTACGATCTGGAAGAGCAAAACAAGACACTAGAGCTTACTCGCAAGGGAGGCGTAAGTGCATGCTTCGCTTCAAGTGCACTAGCGGTTTGAGGAACCAATGCCCAATGAGCCTGCGCGACCGATCCTCTTGACTAGGAACCCCTCTTTCACGTGAAGTGAAGCAATCAATTTCGCTTCGCGGGTAGGAAGATTTACATGCTATGGAAAATTCAATAAGTAAAAAGAAAGCAAACAAAGATTTCAAGTATAGCGCGAAGAGAGCAGAGCAGCAAGCAAGCAAAGCTATAGCGCGCTCCGAAACAAACAAATTAGCCATGGCGAGACCAAATGCTTTAGCAATTGCGCGAAAGAATAGAGAAGGAAAGAGCATGGCAGTAGCTCCGGCACTATCCCATCGGCAGCCAGTAGCCGAGTCCAAGTCTTTGTGAAAGAGAGTTGACCACGAATCCTGCTGTTCTTCCAGGAAATCCATCTTTGGCAAAGCATTTGCCCGAGAGATCTTTGTTTTTCGTTGAGGTAGGCTAGAATCCTAATAACCTCTTTACTTTTATTCCTTCCTATTTCCAAGTGGATCTCTTTTGGTGGACTCAGCTTGGCCATTACTTTGTGGGTAAAAAGGAGTGGATTTCTCATGGTCTAAAC
>BRYE01000008.1:17846761-17851761 GCA_030159115.1 Actinidia arguta var. hypoleuca
TGACTTTCTTAGCTTTTGAAAAATGACATTTATGCACCTCAATACTTTGTTTACTAACAACATCAATCACTTTGGGGTGTTCTTACAACTGCGTTGGAGCTAGTAGTGGGCGAGCTTGACCCTTCAAGGACGAAGGCACAAGAATATTTGAGGCACCAACTTCTTGGTCACCACTTTCCTCCATGGTTTTTTGCCTAAGACTGTGGATGACAACTCATTTATCATCACCTTCAGCTCTTCCATACTTGTAGACATATGGTCTACTTTAGTCTTTAACGTAGCCTCACAATCTTTTGACAAAGTTTTGACATTTTTCTCATCAAGCTTTGGCTCAATTGGTGTTATTTGAATGCATTCTTCAGCCAAAATACTCTCAATTCTGCTATCATTACCATTCGCTTCCAAATCACACTCTTGTCTTTAACAAATTAGGGTTTAGAACATCTGAATCATTTTCTCTATAATTAAAGTCCTCTTCAGATTTTTCACTTCATTCCAAATTAAAGTTTCTACTATTCAAATCTTCAGAGGTACTTAAATCAAATGTCTTACCCAAATCAGAACCCACCCAATTCGAATCCTGAAATTTGCAGGAGATTCCCAAATCAAAATCTCTGATACCTTCTTTTGAACAATGCTAAAAGAAAATCCTCCTTGCTCTTAGATTAGATCCTTGACAGAGATGCGAGAGAAATGTTGGCAACATCATGAGCTTGGTAAGAAGAAAAATGGCAAATCTGAAATTTTATATAGAGCTCATATTGGGCATTGTGGTGGTCCAATTTTAAAATATTTTGAGTTTTTATTTAGTATGGTTATAAATTTAATAGTTTTAGTAGTCAAGAGTATTTTAGTATTTTTATTTTGCTGGATTTTATTTTTATTATTAACCTAATAGTCAAAGGTTTCCTAGTTTATTTAATTTTTAATTGAAGTCGAGTTAGGAGTCATATTCCTAATTGGTTTAGAATTTTATTAGTTACCAAATATTAAGTCCTAGTTCTAATAGAATTAAGAGTCTTTAAGTAATAAATATGGATGTAACCTTACTTTTTGAGGACAGATGATTATGAATAGAAAAAAAACTACTTTCTTCCCTCTTTATTCTGGTGAGAAGCCAAACTTTTTAACTTTTTTCTCCTCTTCTCTATTTTTTTTTTCTATTCACTGTTATTGTTTAAATTAATTCTTGTGCGACATCAATTTCCCTTGTTATGAAAATTTTGTTATTTCTATTGCCTATACTTATAATGCACAGTCCATATATGGAGTGTATTTTTTATATTATTAAAATTATTGTCACATTCATTAACCGGCCTAATAGTTGATCAGAATGGAGAATCACCCAACGCCACATGACGCAACCAAAAAGAGTACGTACGTAAGACACACACAGGCACCTTGATAGGATGGTAAGATACTAAAATATAACGACAGGCCATTTTATTACACACAAAAAAAATACAACCGAGCCTTTTTATCAAAGACTACAAGCTCGAGATTAGTTTTCAAACTTTACTTGGCTAATTACTCCTCTAACTTTCTTTTTGCGGCGTTGGGAGTTCAAGAGCAGCATGTCCTACTGATCGACGTAAGTTTCAAAGAAATACATCATTAACTTGAAACCTGAAGAAAAAAAATAGTTAATTCGTATATCTCATAATGAATTATCTATGGGGCAGGACTGGGATTGCTGTGATTCTGTGGAAGAATGTAACAACTCCGAAAATTCAGTGTTTTGGTTGGTTAGCTTATTGGGGTAGGATTAAAGTTACTGGTTTGTTTAGAAGATTCGGAATTTTAGAACAGGGTCTATGCTAGTTTTGTAAAAGGGACCAGGAGGAGGTAGATTGTGTGTTGTTGCATTGGGAAGAAGTGTGGAAGGTTTGGTCAGGTTGTTTGAATGGGGGGGGGGGGGGGGGGGGGGGGGATTTCAATGGGCTGCTCCGGCCACTGTTTCTGGTTTATTTAACTGGTGGAAAGGACGGCAGTTCAAAACGATGACAAAAATGCTATGGGATGTGCTGCCTTTATCTATTATGTGATCGATTTGGTTACAAAGAAACATATGCGTGTTTGAGGGAATGGAGCCGAACTGGGATGAGGTTTTAGAAATTAGTAAAATCAGAGTTGGTCTTTGGGTTAAAGGCGAAACTCAGAATTGCCAGTTTTCTATCCATGCTTTTCTTTATACTTGGCAGGGGATCAGGGGAAGTTTGCAATAGTTAATATTCTAAGGTTTGGTTCGTTTGTGAGTTGAAGAGGCAGAGAAGATGAGCATTTTGATTGATGGGAAGCTATAAACATGAGGAGGGTATTTATACACAAAGAAGGCGTTTGTGAGAATTGAATTCAGTTCTTAAAAAGAAGGTTGCTTATTCGGAGACTATATAGAGATCAACATTAACAAAACTGATAGGTGCACAACTTTTGAACACAACTCTCTTATAAACAATGGATCTTATACTGTGACTCATTTAATGTGAGAACTACCTCTTGTGTGAGGGTTGTATCCAAAAGTTGTGTATATATCAAAGATATGTATAGTTTCCTCTTTCGCAGTGATAAATTTGCATCAATACATAGGAAGATGCTACACAAGGAATTTGTTGCATATATCAAATTCATTCATAATGCATAATAGGGCTTCGAATTTTTTTGCTCCAAAACTTTCTCTGTTGCAGTCCACACATTGTGGTGAAAATATCGAAACTCCTGAATCTTGTGCAAAACTTTAATACGGATTTCATTACATGTGAGTATGTACTATTCAAGCACACAAATTTATTTATTTTTTTGGTAACCAAATTACTCATGTATATAGCATTGCTCTTAAATGATGGTAACTTATTTGTCCCTTCTAGATATGTTAACCAAAATACTCACTTGCCGAATCTGCAAATTCAAAAATTCAATGCTGGAATGAATGATTTGAATCAAATTAGTTACAATTAATAATGACGTTGTTGCTAATAGTCATTCATATTTGCAGATGCGTTATATGGAATTAGCATAATACCAGTGCAATAGGTATTGTAAAAACCAAAAAAAAAAAAAAAAAGATTCACTCTAAAGTCTATTGGACTAATTTTTTAACGCATTTGATCTATGTCACACCAATTTTAATCAAAACTCATTTTTGATTACACCGAATAAAAATACCATCGAACTTTTACACCCCTTCTTATTTCTCACTGCATTCACACTATCTCCACCTTCTCTGGCAACCATTATCGGCAATCGGCCACCTTTTGATCGGCGTTCGATCACTTTTCTGGCGAGCCTCCGGTGTCTTTTCCATCGAACTTCCTGGCGACTTCTTTGACAGCATTCCGAAAAATATTTTTTGAGATAAATTTCATTGTTTGTTCTCGAGATAAATTTATAAGTGGAAAGTTCGTCAAATAGTAAACTTTCACTGTTGGTTTCAAAAATAAATTTCATTCGTTTTCTACTTTCAAAATAGTAAAATTTATATCTGAAAAAGTTTTCGGAGAAGTCAAAGATAACTTTTACTATTGCTTTGTTCTTTTTTTACTCTCATAATACTAAAACAATAAAATTTATATCTGAAAAAGTTTGTTGAAAAAGTCACCGAAAAGTTCAGTAGAGTTTTGCCAAAAAAGTCGCCGAAGACCGGTGGTGATGGTGGTGATGAGTTGTTATTTTTTTATTAGATAATTAATAAGTAAATATATTTATAATTAAAAAAAGGTAACACTATCTACATATAAAAAATTATAGATTTTTTGTTATAAAATATTATAAATCATGGACTATCATCGATGATAGATCCACAACCTACAATCAATTGTGAGTGGACTATTTACTAATTCTCCCAAAACAAAATACATAAACTAATTTGACCAAAAATTCTTTTTAAAAAGAGTAACTTATATGGCCTAGATTATGGCACTATTTGAATTTAACTGCACAATTTTTATTTGAAAAAACTCAATTTTCTTATATAAATTTTTCTCATAAAATTAATTCAATAATGCTATGGACAATCCATAAATTACCGTGGACTCTACGCTATCACCTTGGTATGAGACTTATACTTCATTTGATTATGAAGTAAATTATGATGTAATTTACGAAGTGTTCGTAACTTTATTGAATTAATTTAATTTTTTTTATATAATATCAATTTGATTTTTATAATTTCCATTAAAAGAATCCATTTTAGTAATTTAGAAACCATAAAGATATTTTTCGTTTGTAAAATAGAACTAGTTTAGTTTACATTCTTCTAAAAGGGGTAATAAATGAAGCTTTAAAAGGCCTCGAAGCTTTAAACTTTGTTGGTATAATATCAATTTAATTTGTATAATTTCCTTAATCTTCTAATTCCAAGGATTTTCTGTAGATGTTTCAAAATTGTCAAATTGGTGGCAGTCAATTTTAAAATTAAATTTCCATAAATGAGAGTATAAATTGTTTAATAGTCCGCAAACCGCAAGAGTTACGGACGATCAACCACAAATCACACACGCTGGTACCTCCTCAAAATAATTATATAATGGCCCTATGTTATTTTATTATTCAAATATGACCCCAAATCCTTTTGCACAATGCACATGAAATATATAAATTGAAATAACACTTTTCCTATTAATATCGTGCTGAACCAAATGCCACACAACTTGTTAACAGTACGTACGAGATTTTTATCAAAGACTATAAGCTCAAGATTTTTCAAACTTTTCTTGACTAATTACTCCTCTATGATTTTCAGAAGTCCCGATAAAATAAGGGCAGCATATTCCGTTAATCTACGTAAGTTTCAAATATATACATTGATATCTTGAAACCTGAAAAGAAAAGACAACAGTTAATACATGGATCTCATAACCAATTGGTATAACACAAATTATGAACCCAAATGCCTAAATCACAAGAATTCAATATTTAAGCACTAAATCGACAGAAACCACAAATAAAACCTAGAAATCAAAATACCCAAAAAAAATAAAATAGAAATCTATACTCAGTGAAAC
>BRYE01000008.1:17921761-17924261 GCA_030159115.1 Actinidia arguta var. hypoleuca
AAAAAAAGAAAGAAAAAAAGAAGAATGTGAAAGGAAAACAAATTTTTCCTCCCAAGCACTTTGAACCAAACAAAGGAAGATGAAAATTATATAGCCCAATTTTAGGAATTGTTTTTTTAGGTTTCTTGAATCGAAAAAATATAAAATTTTAATCAAAAGACGAAAATAATTTACTAAAAACAAAAAACTCAAAAAGAAAGAACTAAAACAACCCAAAAACCCAATACCTCAAATTGGTTATTTCCTGTCTTTCCCTAGTACCCAATACAACCTAAATTCTCATTACCTGGAAATTACAGCATCCAAACATACCCTTCATCTTACAACAGAGACCAAGCCCCACCATGCACTGCTTGGTGAGTCACACAATCTACCATACACTACTGGTCCACGTATCATAATCTTGTGCGCGCGAAAGAGCTTAGTAAATACCAGCGCTACGTTTGGCTTATTCTTTTTTAGATTTTTTAATTATTTTGATTTTTTTAGTGAATTATATATATATTATTTCCAAATTTTTAACGAGAAAAATGAAAAAAAAATTGTTCAATTTTGAAAAAAAAAAAAATTAAAATTTGTTTATCTAATTTATCCAATAAAAATAATTTTTTTTTGTCCTTAATGATTTTTTTATAAATTAAATATTTTTTTTATATTTTCAAAATAATATCAATTTTTGATTAAAAAATTAAAAAAATTTACGAACAAAAAAACTCAAAATCTATACCAATTAAAAAAAGAAAAATGCTAAAAAAACGTCATTAAGATTGTCGATAATATATAAAAAAATATTAAAAAATAAAAATATATATAAAAATATATCAAAATATATCAAAAATTATTATTTTTAATTATTTTATATTCTTTATCGACTGCCAATAGCAGAACCCCTAAAAAAAATAATGAAATAGATCAAACAGTGCGTAATGAATTGACTGAGGGGATGATTTTAGCCGCCTCCGTCTTTGATTGTTAAAACTCCCGGAGGAGATGACTGAAATTGAGGACCTTGAGGCTAAAAGTTTAGATGACAAAGTTCACGCGCCTTTGCAAAGCGTGATGAAAAGTTTTACGTGGCTGTTTTTTTTGTGTGGGTGGGTGCGTTTAGCTAGTGAAAAATATTGGAAAAAATTATGTACTAAATTTTTTTTCCATTAAAAAACTTAACTATTTTCTTTCTGTAAAAAACATTAAAAATTTCAAGATGGTGATCATTTATTTATAATTTATAATTTAAATCTATCTCTATTTTTAAAAAAAATTCTGAATCTTTAATAACTTTATTACAAAAAAATGAGAAATGCTAAGTTTACAACGTCTATTTACAATATTTATGAACAACAACGTCAAAACGACGTCGTTTTGGTGTTATAAACACAAAGCGACGTCATTCCATTTAGCCGGCAAATGAATCGGCTAAATAGAACGACGTCGTTTGGTGTTTATAACATCAAAACGATATCGTTTTAGCGTTGTTATAAACAGCTGTAAATGAATTATTGTAACTGTAGTATTACCCACAAAAAATTTCATCCTAATCAAATAAATGACAGAATTTAAATTATGTTTGTATGTCATTTTGTTAAATTTTACTTTCTATTATTTTTACTTTGTAACGTTACTTTTTTCTTAATGAAACGGATCTTAAGAGTGTGCTCAGAGTCAATGAGGGGATGGGATAAACTTGGATATAAACCCATATATCGAGCCTTATTTTGTGTTTTGATTGTTTTTTTTCTTCAATATGTTAATATGGTTTATCTAGAAAATAAATTATATGGGTAGGTTTCCATTTTGGTGTAACGAATTCAAAATCCTATCAATTCGACTAGAGATTGTATACTACATCCATCTACAAAAATAAATAACTCTAATTTGATTCGTAATTAATTATTACTTATAACTCATGATTGGATTATGTTGAAATGTTCCATATCATTCAATTCTGACCCTTCTATGTTGTTTATAAAACTCATGTTTTCTTCTTCTTAAAAGATGCATTTTAAGGAGAAAGATGAGTTGGACTTGACAAGTAATATCAGAGCAAAGTTAGCCCAATTATCAAGCATGCCAAGTGTTCGGCTATTGTAGCCCGGATGTGTGTTGAATACTGTTTATAAGGCTTATGTTTTCTCTCTTTAATATCTGAATTTTACGGAGAAAGAAGAACTAGACCTAACAAGTGATTGGATATTGATGAGTTTGCAATTAAATTACATTAAATAATACATCTCTATATATTTTATCGCTTTCATTATTAGAACTCCAAATACCCTCCAAGTCCATTTTAATATAAAGTTGGTTTATCTTTCGTTCGCTTGATGAAGCGAATTGTGTAGTTGGACACATGTCACAAGTCTTGAATGATGGATTCATGATTTTGCGTTGACCAAGAAGAATAAAATGCAATAAAATTTGTAATATATTGCTATGGGATTTTGACATTTTTTATTCTTAAAAAATAAATAGTAATTATGATTTTAATTTTCAAATGCGAATG
>BRYE01000008.1:17949261-17951761 GCA_030159115.1 Actinidia arguta var. hypoleuca
GATGAAACCTCAAACTCTACTATCTCCGATTCCAAATATTCTTGGCTCAAAACGAACCCCCCGTCGAGTAGATGATTTCTCTCCGAAAGATCAGCACTCGATTCTCATTCTAACTCACTTGGATCTAAGTTCAAAGTGCAAACCCTAGATTAAAAGAAAGAAGAAGAGAAATACAATAAATTCTAGAGATTAAAATGCTTAGGTTAAAGAGAGAGATATAATTAAATGTTCATTTGGCCTTGAGGCATTGTTTGGCAAATTCAAACAAATTAAAACCCTTCATGGGTCAAGTATTTGGCTAATTTTCTCACACAAGCCCACTTCCTAAATCTATCAAGCGCAAGTTAAAATATACTTAGATCCAACTACCCTCATGTGACTCAATTAAATTAAATGAGTCCAATTATACTAACGTCCATAATTATCTATATATAAAAAATAAATAAAAACTTACAATTTGTAATCCAAACGTTATAAATCATATTTTTCTCATTATTTCTAATTATTCTCACCAAATCACTCGCACCAAACAAGCCCTAGGAGTTGTCTAGGTATTCTAGGTTTAGAGGTCTACTCCCTTCTAAAATTTCAAGTTCGAAACCTTTTAAATGCTATCAATTCCTGAGTAATTGGGTCAGTTCATATAAAAATTAGATCCAATTTTAAACATACCTCCACAAGAGAACAGTGAGATTGTTCCTCCAAATTAGTAGGTTCTTGAGCCAAATATCGAGTTATAAAAAAAGATATTCACTCACACCAAATCAACTCTTACCCTCTTTTTTAGAAAATGTGGTGATTATTCTCTTGATCATTCAAACTTGATTTTAAAGGTACAAGACATGTCATCACATCCTATCTACAGAGCTCCCAACCTAAAAATAATAGTAGTAAGGGTTTTGATCTCTTAGTTCCATGTGTTAAATCCTTGACCACTCTTTTCACTTATTTGAAGTCTAAATGACTTAAACATTCTAAAACATGACCATCAATTAGGAGTACGAAGAACGCGTGTTAGGAGAATGATGAAACTTAGTTTGATGAAAATTTGTCTACCATTAGCACGTGCCCAGAGAACATTGCTCCAAAGTCCAAACTAAGGCTATATTTGGAATTTGTGGTAATAAAAAAAAATAAGGTAAGCGAAAGAAAGATTCTAAGAAAAATTAAAAAAGCAAGTAAAATTTTATTTTATTTCTTATTTTAAAATTTTCCTTTCCCTCTTCTTTTTTCCTTCTCTTTGTTGTTTTGTCATTTTCTCACCTCTTTCTTGTAAAATCAAGTAAAAAAATTATTTTATTTCTCATTTTTATTTATTTTTCTTACAAAAACTAAACAAAATTGGTTCACTTTTCGGAATCGATTTTTTAGAAGCTGATTTTCAAACAAAGATGCTCTTTCTTATCACCCTGCATTTGTGTTTGAGCAAAAATAATTTAAAAAATTTAAAGATGTCTGTTTGGCCTTCTCTTGAAAACAAGTTTCTTTTTCAAAATATCCTCGAAAATTAGTTTGAAATCTGTTTTCTAAAACACATTATAAAAAACTAAAAATAGAAACGATTTTTGTGTGTAAAACCAGGTATTTATCATTATTGTGGTCAAAGGCATGGGATCAACTTTATCGGTGGCTGTTGACATTTTGGTCATCCTAGGTATCCTTCTGGCCCCACATGTCTGGTTTGGTTTTCTTCCAATAGGTTCTGTTTTCTTGCACGATTACAAGCAAAGGACTTGTGGTTACTACACGTGGAAACAAAATTTCTAATTCCAACAGCAAATCAAAAACAAAACAAAAAAACAAATCAAACACAGAAAGAGGCCGGGATGAGGAGAAATTATTTAGTGTTCTTAGAGCAAATTTTAGTGGTGTTATAATTTTAGAAAGATTAATTTAAACAGTAATGTCTATTATATTTTTTAAGTTATAATCAATATGTGCACATATGTTATTCATTGAATAATATACAGCAATGCTCTAAAAGCAACGAATAATCCCTCCAAGAGAAGCTAGTGATTTCAGCTTATCGATTTTACTAATCATCGCCCACTGGGTGATCCGGTGATGGATAATGAGAACTTTTCAAGAAATTTTATACACTTTTGCTGATATCTATACACTCGTTATACAAATCAACGCTCATTATACAAATCAATACTTCATATGTCCAATATTGTTGGGATGTCCTAAAAATATCTATTTTGAAAAGTTAAAACATAAAGTTTATAACTTTTTAAAAATTTACTCCTAATAAATAGCCATAAATATGTTGGAACTAATACATCTAAATCTAAAATTCAATGCAATAATTGCATACACCTTAAAATGTTAAAATTCTCAAATAAAATCAACAATATAGGACATAGGGAGTTCATTTTTTGCCTAATTAGCATTTTTTTTTTCTTTTTTTGGCTCGTATATGTTATTTAATTATTCTCAATAGGCCCTCTCATGTGTGGTCAGACTCTCTTTTATAAATGGACCACACATATAAAAATAT
>BRYE01000008.1:17961761-17964261 GCA_030159115.1 Actinidia arguta var. hypoleuca
AGCTATTGTCTCACATAAAGATGTGTCGAAGTGCAGTTCACCACAAGAAATAGGCATCCAACAACTTGAAGGTGAAATGAAAAAGGAAAACTTGCTCATTCCAAGAGTTAAATAACCTAAGGATGACAATGGATTTTAAATATAGAATTGTGATGTATGCAGCCTCCAATACAACCACGGGAATAACTATATATCATATACCCAGGACTTGGGAATGAGGTGCGGCAAAAGCAACCTAACTTGCCTGGATTAGAGAATCCCAACAAAAATCCTGCGATTAAGCCGCCCTTGCCAGAAACTCCATACTGATGCCTTACTACTACTTAACTAATCATTTGCAGTACTGGTATATATTTCCTTCATTTCCAGAAAGTAAACAGACAGATTCCCCACCCCTCCCCTCCCCTCTCCTTCAAAATAACCGAGAAGTTTACCATCAATCAAAGTGTGAATATCCCTTGAAAGTGTGGCACACTCTTTTTTGTTCTGTAAAGCGGAATTCTCCGTTGACTCGATCTTATATTGAAGCATAGCATTACTAAAACTGTTTAGGTTGCATCTGTTCTTTTACTCGTAGAGGAATACAGAACAAGGATTGTCACAGCTCACAAGTACAAAATAGCCATTCAAGCCAGTTATCGCATATTTAGTGGGTTGTCCTAAAATACTTGGAGCCGAGAGTAAGCTGTTTTCCTTCTTTTCCAGACTTTCTATCAAGATTGTAATGGCTAAGCTATAGTTATGGTGCACAAGATCACCCAGTGAACAAGGCTCCCCACTTACAACAAGGACTAGTAGAAGTTGTAAGTAGGTAGCCTTACCCCCACATTATTCTTTGTGAAATGATAGTGGCCGGAGAACATACATTTGTATCAATAGGTATAAAAGGAAATTACAATGAAAATCATGTGAAGTAAAAATAATGTCAATAAAGATTTACAAAGATGTAGATATGACATATCTTTTGAAAGAGTTTTGATTACCAAAAAAAACACTAAACAATTACCAGCAAAAATTACATGGCACAAACATATTTAAACACCCTTTTTATCCACAAATAAACAAATGCAAAAGAAAAAAAGACAGAGAAAAACAAAGCTGCAGGTATAAAGAGACAGTAAGATTTTTAAAACTAAAACAAAAAGCTTTACCACGTGTATATTATCAGGAGGTCGTAGAAACACCTTTTCTTGATGAGTTGACGCTATCGAGGAATGTAAAGGAAGAAGCCACTCAGAAGATTGTCCTTCAAATTGGTAAGAAGCTGCCAGTTTATCGAGTAAAGTGTGAATTTCTGAAACTCCCTGTTGTCCGATTTCAATAGCAACAATCACATCAGTAGCTAACATAAGACAAATTTCTTGCAAATATAATAAAATCTATGTATCTGTCATGTAAGAAAGCATTAGGCATTAGTTGATGAACTTACCGATAAGAAAATCAGTATGTTGCCATCCATGTATGTTTTATCAATGAAATGAACAAGATCGTCAAGAAGATCGTAATCAATAACATCGAAGATTCAACCTTCTATACAGGAAAATCAATAAAAACTTATAAAGCCAACATCATAATTAAAGCCTCAATGAACACTAGAAAAGTACCTTATTACCAGATTCTATCGAGGTTGATCACTATATACTTGATAAGTACTCGGAATATAATATGGATTTATGGAATCTTCAGATAACAAACATTCATCACCCCATGCAGATAAAACAAGATTCTTCTTCCCTCCGTGGTTGCTAATAGGATCATTTTGTAGCCATTGAATTCAAGAATTCTTTGTCAGAGGTTGATTTTGATATAATAAGTGATACCTCCTTAACAAAAAATAAAATGAATAAACAGAAAGAAAACTTTCATCCTTGTATAGATTCTTCACGAGTAATGTTAAACATATTGTTTGGTGATTCTATAAAATAGAAATAACTACTGTCCTAAGTCTTGAACACACAACTTCCCAAAACACTTAATTTTAAGTTTGTTTATTATTTATTTGTTAGGACACATGCCTAAAAACCAGGCAGCATTGCTCAAAATAACAAGGGTCATGAATATTTAATATTGGCCCTCCTATCTATAAGTAGTTGTGATAAAAACCATAATTATTTGCCTTTGGGTTTCTTCACCGAAAGCACAATCTCGGAATGTTAACTCCAGTCATAATCATAATGCTAAAATCATAGGGTCGGCTTCTTACTTGAGTTATCCAAGATTGACTCTACTTATCAGTACTAGTCTATGACCATCAGATGACACTTGATTATTCTTTAGACAAAATAGAATTTATGATGGCTTAGAGAATCCTACTTTTTGTAGAAGTAACTTTTTACACACCATTTTACTCAAGAAATAAAAATTACAAGAAAAAGTTATTTTGCAGTGTCCAGGTATCGTGGACATGGGAATCAGAGGATTCACACACAAATATATACTCACACCTGACAAACGTATCAAAGATCAACAAATTACTTATCCAAAAAACAAATCATGTTAG
>BRYE01000008.1:17969261-17971761 GCA_030159115.1 Actinidia arguta var. hypoleuca
ACAACTTTAAGTGTACTAGGCAAGTTTTTTCATTGAAGTTTCACACTTCAATCTCAGAAATTTGTGCAATGCATTGAACTTCTAATTGTGCACAACAATTCTCCAGAATGTCGATATATTTACAAATTATAACACAAATCTTGTCTTAAGCCTAAAATGTCCATGCATATTATGCTGAGAATGTAATTTCTTTCATCAGCTTGGTGGAGAATGTATCACATGCTTGCATAGTTATCTGGCTTCTTGAAATGACTGTACGGAGAGAGATATTTACAAATTATAACACAAATCTTGTCTTAAGCCTAAAATGTCCATGCATATTATGCTGAGAATGTAATTTCTTTCATCAGCTTGGTGGAGAATGTATCACATGCTTGCATAGTTATCTGGCTTCTTGAAATGACTGTACGGAGAGAGTACTCACATTGACAAGATCTTCTGTAAAACTTTAAGCAAGTGATATTAAGCAAATAAATCTTCCACCCCCCACCCCCTGAACATTTTACTAGCTATTCTAGGTTTGCATCTTCAGGGAGTCTAGAAGTTTGAGCATGGTTATGAAAAAGTAAAAAAGAGTACCATAATAGATAGTATCCCTAGAGACAAAAGGTTGCTTACAACAATTGCTTCCCTTACTCATAAAGATTTAGCATACAATGTTCAAATTATTGAAAAAAATAACATTGCGAACCTGCTGATCAGCCACACTGTTGTTGAAACTCCCAGGATCAGTAGCTGCAAGAGAGAGTCAGGGCTTTTCTCTTGGATAAAAATAAAGAAACGATAATCTGCACTAGTACTCCAGAATTAGCATTTCGTAAAAATAAACTACAAAATGAACTCAATAGAAAAAATTTGTTACAAGCAGACCTATTTAGCAGCGTGTCCAGCTGAACAGACTGACCAAAGCAAGGTATCGAGTCAAGGAGAAACCACAGCACAACCAGACCTTCAGGCTCTGTTTTCCTCTGCTTTGTCAGCTAGCTTCTTCTATGGTATCACGGAGAAATGGGTACAGAGCAAAAGGGAAACTTACCAAGTACAACTCCTCTCCACAACTTAGCTCGTTAACGAGAAGAGAAATGAAGAGAGAAGCATAGAAAATATATATTTTCCACGTTCACCAAAACTACCATCTTAGGAGTGGAGGTGATTTAAAGAGAGAGAGAGAAGTATAACATTTCGCCTCAAGGTAAAAAAGTCCTTAAAATATCATCCCATTGGACCCCAGATAAACTAAACCTCACATTCGTTTCTTTTCCCTTGTTTGTTTAGGCAGATGATCAGTGTATCTGAGCATGATGATGTAAAGCTTGCACAGTTGTCATCAAAGAATATTCTTTCATTTTCCTCATATTTCAAGTTCCTATAACATAACTATCTATCAAAAACTTTTTGTTTGATGTTTTCAGTACCATGACACGATAAAACTTGTGAAATACATGTTATTATAGCATACATATCCATGCCTACATAAACTTACAATAACAATAACAGTACCCAGAGTCAGATTAGTGCAAAAAAAAAAAACATAAAGCAGAAGTTAGAAAACATGTAAGCTTGTGAGACAGATACTATTTTTCTGGAATAATGATGAAAATCCTATTTTTAACAATAATGATGATGACAATACTATTTTTAACAACAATGACAATCCTATTTTTCTGGAATTTCGCATCCATAACCCTTCATCCAACAGTTCACGTCTATACGGAATCATGGTATGTTGCCAGATATCATGAATCATTAATAGTTCCAATACTCAGTCTTTAGGTTCTATCTTTATGATCTTGAATGCCTTGTATTTCCAAGAACACATGTTAATTGCAGTTTCTTCCTTTAAGTAGTTATTGTCGACATAATTGCAGCATGTTTTTAGACTTATTTTCTAGTTCCCCCATATGGAAATTAGTTTATGTTTAAATAAAGTAGATAATTTCACTTCATTACCTGATTTATGAGTTGTGCATCCCCAATGTGCACCAAACAATGTCCTAAGTTAGTCACGGACAAATTTATGTGTATAATTGTTTTTTTTCTCCTATGAAAATAATTTGGACAACCATTTGAAAGAAACTAGTGTGAGGAACAGAGGGGCTTTTGGGTGAGGGTGAATTCAGTTCACAAGAGAGAGAGAGAGAGAGAGAGAGACTGAGCAATACCTGGTGCGACTGTAGACTTGAAGCGGAGACCGGTGATGGACTCGAGTCATTAAGGATGAACACTAAGGTGATACAGGAGAAGGTGCATAGTGACATGAAAGAGAGAGGAAGAGGGCTTTACGAAAGAGTATGGGGTTCACTCTCTCAATTGAGTTACTGCCTTCACAGAGACCGATCATTCTTTTAATCACATATAAAATCCTCAAAAAACTGCAACTATGCAAGGGTTTAAAATATATAGATGTAATTAATATCTCCTCTTCAGTCTCTCTTATCTAAGTGATTTACTTCAATCGTAATCAGTTCCTAAGCGGCATGATATGTCAGAAATTTCTCCT
>BRYE01000008.1:17981761-17986761 GCA_030159115.1 Actinidia arguta var. hypoleuca
ATCTCGGTGCTATATGAGTGTGTGTGTGTGTATGCATACATACGTATAGATATAGAGATACATGCATGTATATATATGTATTTAGATAAACTTGTAAATACATATGTGTGTGTATATGTCTGTATGTATAATCAAATATGCATAAGCAAAACTAGGGTTCGAGTGACTTGGCGGAGAAACCATGGCCGATTAAATTCTTCGAAGTGATATGGAAGCTTGAGACGGTTAAGCGAGGTGTGACGGAGTGACACTTTCAGCCGTTTAACCTACAAAATTCGTCAAACAATACAAATTAGCAAAAGTAATCAGAATTTGTCATTTCTACTGAAATGTAGACTTGGGAGTCTTGAACTTACCTTTACAAAGTGAGAGTTTCTTTGCATATTATTTTTTTTTGTAGGCCCTTTTCTTTTTCAACTGTGATTCAATCTTTGATGAGTACTTTAGTTGTTGTCATTGAAATGGCATAAGAAAATGTGGTATATAATTGGCTATGAGAAAATACACGTTGAGGCAAATACACTTCAACAATGGGTCCTGGTTTCCCTTGAAACATTGGACTTTATTCTCTTCTTTTTGAGAAAAAAGAAGAGAATTGCATCAAAAAAGCTAAATGGAATGTCTTGCGATACACGTAGCTTTTTATTGTAATTATTTTTCAATTCGATTAGAAGGTCAAAATGGGTTTCTTTATGTTTTATCCATGTATAGCCCATCAATCACAATGGTTGGGATCTCAGCTATAAAGATCTTGCGAAATTACATATAACAATACAACATCTTTAATATTCAGGTGAGAAATTGCTTCATTATATTTTGACTTCTATGACTTGAGAGGAATGGATGGAGAATTCATTACACTTGCGTATAGTTTAGGAAGGGATAAGAAGACATTTAGGAATCTGTAAGGTTGGAGAACAAGAATAAGCAATTGCCTCGTGCAATGTAGAAAGCCAATTTGATTTCAAGATTACTTGTTTGAAGGAATTTTGAAAACAAAGGACCATTCATACTATGGTACTCCTAGATGATAGCAATGAAGAAAAGACATGGTAATAAGATCGACTCCAACAATACCTCCCATTTTCTATTTCTCAAATTTTAGCAAAGACTTTAGAACAGTTAGTTGATTGCAATGAAGGGAGATAACGATCTTGATTGTTCAAGCAAGTGCGGATCAGATGGAAATGGGCTCTTCGCTGAGATAGGTTACATTTGTGGGCGACGGCTTGAAACTCTTTGGGATACATTGGTGTTGTTTCAGAGGGGGAGGGGGCGGTTTTTATTTTGATGCCTAATTTGGAGTAATTATGGAAGAGAGAAAGTAGAAAACAATTGGGGGTGTTTCTGCCTTTTTAAAGTAGAGTAGATATCATGACATGAAAAATAACAGATAACTTTAGTGACATATCTGCAACATGAACCGAGTGAAATTATGTAAAACTAAGATGGTTTGTACTTTGTTCTGCACAATTATGCAAAATTACAAGGTTTGTCCTCTGTTCCAAGCAACGCACGAAAAAATTGTAAATTATTGGCAGAAGTTAATTCCTAAGAAAAAGGCATACTAACGTAACTCAGTTTGTTCCTAATCATTGCTCATCACTCCTTAAATCTACATCTCATTCCTCATATTCCTCCATAGTTCCAAAAATCAAAATTAAAAGCAGATTGTCAGCAGGGCAAAAACAGTAATCATAATAAAAATTATTGACCCATTGCACAAGTGTAGGGAGCCATATAGAAATATAGTTAGGCATATGAATGAGCAAACATAAAGCAAATACATTTGAAGGAAAACAACTAGCAAACTAGCCATAACGAGCAACTATAATTACTACTTACATTAGCTTTTCTACCCAAGAAGATTTTTACAGCTTGTATTTCTCCCTTTGCTGCAGCACGTTGTAGTGGTGTGGAAACATAAGATTTTGCATCAACTTCAGCACCTCTTGATATCAATAACCAAAAAATCCCATTCAGCTCTGTTATATGCAACTGGTGCATACCCAAATGCATGATCCAATATATAAATCGATAGATACACAAGAGCCTGAAACAAATATATAAATTGTACCATAGCAAACAAGTATTGATGGGTACATCACAGCCATCAAAACTATCAAATTATCAATAAAAATTTGAACCAGAGGTAATCTATTAATACTAATAGCCACCCTACATGTTTTCAGTTTCCTAAACAAAAACATGAACCTAAATTTTCAAGTGCCACTATTTGAACCCGTGAGGAAAAGTGGAGTGGCCAAAGAGTAACCATATCAACTTGGAAGGAACATTTTTTCAAGCATCATTCATCATGCAACATAAAGTTCCTCATAAAAAAAATCCCCATAACCACCCAACTTGAGAGATAATAAAACAAAAGGCAGATGGTATCTAAACTCACAATAGGAAAATCTTGGACGTCAAATTGAGAGCACACAATTTTTTAGCAAGAACATGCAACAATCCTTTTACGGCGGCAAAGTGCAAAGCGGTGAATCCTTTATCATTTGCTACATTTAGATTGGCACCATTACTAACCAGAAACACTATTGTTTGATGATTCCCCCCAATAGCTGCATGATTCAAAGGAGTTTCATGAATATATTCATATCAGACATTTAGATTGGCACCATTACTAACCAGAAACACTATTGTTTGGTGATTCCCCCCAATAGCTGCATGATTCTAAGGAGTTTCATGAATATATTCACTGACCTGGCATTTTACCATTAAAGCTTTTATATCACCCAAGCAAGGAAAAAGATGAAAAGGTAATCCACAAAATACATATCGGATAAGTAAGAACAAAAACATCAGTAAAGTATGGTAAGCCACTAAAAACCCAAAAAAGGCCACTATAATATAAAGCGACGCTTATCAAACATCCACTATGCCGATGTCATCTTAAGCTAGCAGCATTTAAAAATGTTATCAGTTTCTTTTCATTGGCGTTTATAAAAGCGTTGAACTACAACTGCAGGCCGGCTATTCCTGTCCGGGAAGATGACATCATCCATCTTTTAGTGACACCACTAAATGTATATTCTTCTGCTTTCTTTTTATATTTCTGAAAACTCATTCACAGCAAGAATTTATTGATTTCAGCTGCTATTAAATAAAAAACATTCATCCAACAACACAATATTTTAATTACCAAATTTTAATAGGGTTTTCCTCGAACAAAAAAACTACCACCAAATGAAAAGAAGGTACAAATTCAAGGAGAGCTTCCCTCCTAAACAAGGGAACAAGGCCAGCAAAGGGAGAAACCTAACAACTTCAATTCTGCAGTTCCATCAGAAAACTTCAAGTTTAGTGTACTAGTATGCCAATACAGCTTTCAGATTCAAATGGCTCAATTGACATAAATGAAAGATTCAAAAGCAAATCAAAAGTGCAATAAATTAGAAGTTCTACCAATTGTTCTAAGAAATTCAATTTTCTTTCTCACGTATACTGACTTGCTTTAATTTGTGACTTTGCAGTAATCCTTTTACAGCGCAAAATATCAGTAACCGCAAAATCCCATTCAGCTCTGCAAAATACAACTGGTGCATACCCAAAATGCATGATCAAATATATAAATTGATAGATACACAAGAGCCAAACAAATATATAAATTGTACCATAGCAAACAAGTATTGATGGGTACATCACAGCCACCAAAACTATCAAACTATCAATAAAAATTTGAACCAGAGGTAATCTATTAATACTAATAGCCACCCTACATGTTTTCAGTTTCCTAAACAAAAACTTTGAACCTAAATTTTCAAGTGCCACTATTTGAACCCGTGAAGAAAAGTGGAGTGGCCAAAAAGTAACCATATCAACATGGAAGGAGCATTTTTCCAAGCATCATTCATCATGTAATATAAAGTTCCACATAAAAAAAAAAATCTCCATAACCACCCAACTTGAGAGATAATAAAACAAAAGGCAGATGGTATCTAAACTCACAATAGGAAAATCTTGGACATCAAATTGAGAACGCATAATTGTTTAGCAAGAAAATGCAACAAACCTTTTACGACAGCAAAGTGCAAAGCGGTGAATCCTTTATCATTTGCTACATTTAGATTTGCATCATTATTAACCAGAAACACTGCTGTTTGTTGATTCCCCCCAATAGCTGCATGATTCAAAGGAGTTTCATGAATATATTCATTGGCCCGACATTTTACCATTAAAGCTTTTATATCACCCAAGCAAGGAAAAAGATGGAAAGGTAATCCATAAAATACATATCGTACAAGTAAGAACAAAAACATCAGTAAAGGATGGTGCGACACTAAAACCACAAAAAACGCCACTATAACATAAAGTGACGCTCATAAAATATCCACTGTGCCAATGTCATCTTAAGCTAGCGGCCCTTTAAAAAACTTCATCAATTTCTTTTCATTGGCGTTTATAAAAACATTGACCTACAACTGCAGGCAGGCCCTGTCCGAGAAGATGACATCAGCCATCTTTTAGTGACACCACTAAATGTATATTCTTCTGCTTTCTTTTTATTTTTCTGGAAACATTACTCCAACAACACAATATTTTATTTACCAAATTTTAATAGTGTTTTCCTCGGAAAAAAAAATACCACCAAATGAAAAAAAGGTACAAATTCAAGGAGAGCTTCCCTCCTAAACAAGGGGACAAGGCCAGCAAAGGGAGAAACCTAACAACGTCAATTCTGTAATTCCATCAGAAAACTTCAAGTTTAGTGTACTAGTATGCCAATACAGCTTTCACATTCAAATGGCTCAATTGAAATAAATGAAAGATTCAAAAGAAAATCAAAAGTGCAATAAATTAGAAGTTCTACCAATTGTTCTAAGAAATTCAATTTTCTTTCTCACGTATACTGACTTGCTTTAATTTGTGACTTTGCGGTGCAAGTCAATAGCTTGATAACGCACTGACTTAGCAAATGACATATTGAGGTCAATAATAACTACTTAAAGCTAACACTTGAAAACATACATTATTGGGAGATA
>BRYE01000008.1:17994261-18004261 GCA_030159115.1 Actinidia arguta var. hypoleuca
TTAATGAATTTAAAAAAAAATCAAAGATATTTTTTGTTTTACCAAAAAAAAAGTTAAGGAATTTTTACCTGCCACACAAATTAAAAAATAGAAAAAATCATTAAATCAACAAAAATTCAAAAACGTGAGAATATCAAGAATTTCCCATTCGGTCTTTAATTTTATGTTAGTTTTTTTGATGATTTTGTCTCGATTTCAATATCTTCTTGTTTTATAGGCTTTTTTGCAAAATTTTTGCACATTTTCAATTTGTTGTGAAAAAAAAAAACGTATAATTAACCGTAAAACACATAAAAATAGTTTATTTAAAGAACACATGAAAAAGTTTTATCCGAATCATTATTCATTTTGTAGAGTCAGCTAAATATATGATATATACAAAAAATCAGAATAATAGTAAATCAAAAGCCACTGAACTCTCTCTCTCTCTCTCTCAAAACCCGAGTGACGTGTTTGGGTGCAAAGAAATTGCGACTTATGTTGGGGGAAAGCATGATTCTTTGCATTTGATTTTATTCTCATTTGTTTTTCTTACCAATTAATTGCATAGTAATTTGGTAGTGTTCTTCCTGTTTCTGCTTTGTCCAACGCTCGTATCTCTGTTCATAATAATTTGGTGGAGTGGACGAATTTGTTAAGGAAAAAAATGTTGGAAAAAATTAAGTTTGAACTGATTTTTACTCAATTTTTTGGGTGGATTCCGTTTATCGAAAGTATTGAACTATGTGTAAAATGATTCTTCTCTACGAGTAGATAACCGTAATATATTCACTTACTCAAAACGGATAAAAAGTAAATGAGAAAATATTCACTAAAGTGCTACCATTGATATAAAAAAATGTAAAAGTCTCACATTAGATGGATAAAAATATTTTTAAGTGTTTATATACACCAAGCTAACATTATCAGAAAAAATAATTTGATCACCAAGAGAGAGTTATGGACAAAGTGAATCATATTATACTTTAACTTTCATGCGCACACAGCCTATAAATACCAACATCTCCTGTAAGTTTTTTGGGTGGATTCCGTTTATCGAAAGTATTGAACTATGTGTAAAATGATTCTTCTCTACGAGTAGATAACCGTAGTATATTCACTTACTCAAAACGGATAAAAGGTAAATGAGAAAATATTCATCAAAGTGCTACCATTGATATAAAAAAATGTAAAAGTCTCACATTAGATGGATAAAAATATTTTTTTAAGTGTTTATATACACCAAGCTAACATTATCAGAATAAATAATTTAATCACCAAGAGAGAATGATCAAATTATGGACAAAGTGAATCATATTGTACCTTAACTTTCATGCGCACACAGCCTATAAATACCAATATCTCATGCAAGTTCATGACACACAAATTCGAGAGTTCATCAGTGAAAAAAAAAAAGAGTTTCAAGCATTCTGCATTAGATAAGACAGAGTTGAACGCTGGTTTCGATCTACACTTCTGTTAATTATTTTCAATACAGTTTTTGTTTAGTTTGTAATTTTATTTTCCACTTTTAAATTCAGCCTTCACTGAATTTTATTTAACCAAAAAAAGGTAAAGAAAAAAACATCGTGAATTTGTGTTGCACCTCCACATAACCCTTGATTCCAATACAGTACAAAGGTTTGTTTTTTCCTTCTTTGTGTAACTCGAATAAGAAGGGGATTCCTTTATTTTCTCAGAAACCAAACGGTGTTATATTTGTTTGCTGTGAAATCCAATTGTGTATTTTAATTTTATGGCATCAAAAATATGCTGCAAAATTTTTTTGCACTGTTTCTTGATTTTTACCTTTTTAAAGTTTATCTTCTTCGTTGCTTGAATGAATATATCAATCTTTAGCAGAATCTGAGTAGGATATTGGGGTTGAGGGAGCTATGTATTTTTTGGGGGGGAGAAATTATTTAGTGCTTTTAGAGCTCGAGTAATGCTCTAACCTTAAATGCAAACAAAAGGTATCGGAACCCACTTTTTGAGCACACTTCAACTTCATTTTAAATTTACAATTTATTGTACAAATCAATTTGATACAAAAATATCCTCTACAATTCATTGTTTTTTAAAGCACAAAAAACCTAACATAATTAACTTGGTACATCCCGAAACCCTAAAGCCCATCTTCTTCAAAAAGAAATCCTCTTCTTTTCTAAAACCCAAACGTGACCACAACAGCCACCACAATGCGATCCCGTGTGGACCGCCCTCTGCGACCCCTTGACCACCGATGCAACCCCATGCTTCGAACACTGTGGTGCACACAACCACCGCGGCCATGACCACTGCACAACCACCATTGTGAATTTTGCATTTAAGGGATAACGGGTTTGGGGGGGTTTGATTTTTAGGCCAAATCTCATGAAAAATGCCAGTAGTTTGATGAGAAGCCAACAAATTAAACTTTGACTCAATAAAAGTAGTAAACAGCTGTGGTGAGATCTGGTAGCCCTTAGCAACTAAACTACAGCCAAAGAAATACTACATCCTCTTGATGGGATCAGAAAACTACATGGGGCTTGTTTGATTATCCGGATTGGCCAAGTAGTCCCGGACTACTTGGCGGACTAATAAAATCATGGACACCCCTGGAACTAAGTTGTCCCATGAATGGAGGACTATTGAATCTGCTCAGACTAGTAGTCCGGAGCCATTTTGGAAAAACAAACGCGGGACTGGACTGGACTCGTAGTCCAGTCCCGCCTAGTCCGGGTAATCAAACATGTCCATGGAGTGTACAATGGGATCAGAAACTAGCAAGGATTAGAAAACAATGGAGGAAAAAGATGGAAAAAATGGAAGATAGGGGAAAGGTGAAGTACCAACTGGTGTGTACTGAGATAGAATTAGGGATACTTTTTTTATTTGTCTATAATAGTAATTTTAGTTAAGGGTTTAATCGAAATAAAAATAAAATCATTTTGGGGGTGACCTGAGACCACTTTGGCTTGCATTTAGAAGCTCCCGTAACATGATTACCTATGTTACATATCAAACAATCGACACTCGAATATGGGTATGAGATATGAATCTAATACCTTCAGTTGGACACTCACTTAGAAAACACACTTTGTAATTAAAGCTCATTGTAAAATTATCCTAAAATTATCAAATTATGCATGAAATATTTTGCGACACTTTGTGAACACTATTTATCTTGAAAAATTAAATAAATATATTAGGAAATATGAATTTTTATCATGTTCTCATGCCCTTGAAATGAGAATTAGATAGCTCCGACACTTAAAACACGTACCCAGGTCCATGTAACATAGGCCCAGTTTGGGATAATGCTTTTATTGAGTTTTTTTAGCTATCTTGATTTTTGAGTTTTTCGTCTTTTTAGGACTTTTTCATTGTTTAATCAAAAAATTATACTTTACATTCCAAAAATATAAAAAAAAATCATTATTTTAGAAAAAAAAAACACTAAAGAAGAAAAGAAACCATTTAAAGATATTTTTTGTTATAAAATAATTTTTTTTGTCTTTAGTGAATTTTTTTAAAATTATATTTAAAAAATTATATTTTCGGACTCTTCTCGTCGAGAGAAACAGAAAAAATATAAATTTTGATCAAAAAGTGAAAAAAATTCACTAAAGATGATAAAACTCGGTGATCAAAGCAGTCCAAAGAAAAAAAACAAAATATATTTATCCCAAACTGGACCATAGGTGATTAGACATTTTAATGGAAGTTTAATGGTATTTCATAGACTAGATAATTGTAATAATCTTGAATGTAAGAGGATTTCAAGGCTTGAATGTAAAAATCTACCCATAAAATTTTTATCACGATCCAAAACCCACTTGATAAGTTAAGAGCGTGATCGGTCAATAGCCACAAGCTACCAAAGGCCTAAACAAAAATAAAATCATGTGCCTTTGCTTTAAAGAGAGATACTTGTCTATCAAGGGTGGCTAAGTGTTACCTAGCGTTGACCAAATTTTGACACCTTGTAAGGTGCATGCTTCACCCAATTACCTAATTACTATTCACTAAACTAGATTAACTCTTAAGTAATGATGATTAGGTTGCTTAATCGCAATTATCTTATTTAATCATGCTTAGTGCTAATTAATAGTGATTAACTTAATTAAATATACTTAACTTTAACTTATCTCGATTAGTATTTCCGACAGAACTTCAAAACTTAATAAACATTAGTATAAATCCTTTACACACCTTAATTAGAGAATGCACAAATCAAACCATCACTAATTACTCAAGACAATGAACTCAATAGTGAAGCATATCAAGATTTCATATAATTCATATTACTATGACGTAAAGTTCTCAAGCTAACAAGATGCAATGTCAAGTTATGCTTTACAAAATGATAATGTGTCATTCACTTAACCAAACCTATATAAAAGAGGGCGATCAAAATGAAAACATACTTGTACGGATGCGATGGTAACACCTGAGATGGTACAATTTTGATACCTCCATCGAACACATTCTCATCTTCCAGCTTAATACAAAAATGATAGAGAGCCAATCAATTATTGTAGGGCTTGATGTTAAGTCAGAACCATCAATACATATAAAGATAAATCTCAGAATATAGGAGGAATAATGGAAACTTTTTTTGGCAGTTTGGCTCGTACAATCATAAATAAACAACTTTGCTACTTAATTTCAAAATGAGACGAAAAAATCTCTGAACTTTCTACCCAAAAAACTACATCAAAAACACTTGTAGGCACCTTTCAGATTTGATTATTGACCTTGCCTTCCAAAGAAATGTTCTATTTGCAAGCCTCCTCGAGGCTTCCAAATATTTGTTTTAGCTCCATACTTGCATCTCTTTGCCAAAGTTGAAGTTTCCCCACTATCCTGCACCGAAAGAACCAGCAAACAAATGAACTCCCATTCTTACAAATTGAGTGTTGTAATAGAATCTTCACAAAAATGTGCCTTTAAAACCGCATAGCAATAGAGAATATGAAGAACTGCACAGAGAAGTCATGGTTGATCACCCATCTCGCTCGGTCTTTTCAACCATACTATAGAGTCATTAACCACAATCTAATCCCACCTGCATTCGGGGGCTACGTACCTAAGTAACTAATAACTACCGGGTGGGTGGGGGGGGGGGGGGGCTGTCTGCCGACAAATCAAGAAACTTGTTAAATGAAACCAAATAAAAAACATAGCCAAACAAGTACACTTCAATATGTACTGTATGTCCAATCAAAGAGCAACTATAAAATTTACTGGTGGAGCAGCTAGTTAAAAATAAATAAAGAGTTACAAGTACAAGGAGTACGACTTAAGAATCTTATGCGTACAAGACATTTTAATAAGAAATAAAGAAGAGAAATGCCCACCAACGATAATTGATTCAGAGATCTCAGAACCTTGATTTTTCCACCTCTCCCATCAGCTCCAACAGCAATTAAATTACCAGTACTTCCACTTGATCCTTGCTTGGCTGCAGATGATGATGCTGGTTCATTACCCTGAACCCGCTTGCACCATTTCCCCAAGTGCCTTTTAGTTCCATCAGGACCTAGCAACGCTCCAGCAAAGCAGAGGTCTCCTGGAGGTTTTGCAAGTTCAATTGGAAATAAATGAATGCTGCGATAATGTTAAAACGTCTATTTATTCTAGTGAAGCACGTAGATCTCTTCAAACCAAATTTATATTTATAGGATAGCAAAACCATTCTATTGTCAGTCGGAAGTTATTATGCAAAGCTTTTAACTCAGTCTGTTTGCTTACAAGTGTTACAACCTATCAAAACAAACACAATTAGCAATCCAGAATTTGAAGATTTAAAACAATGAACTAAATTAGAAAGTTTAAATCAGTTTGATGATATGGCAACATGGATATTTAGTGTGTAACTGAATGTAATCGGTTGATAGCTGAGCACATTAAATATTCATAAAACACAGTCAACATATTGGAAAAACTTATACCTTTGACTTGTTATCAAGCGACTTTTGAATAAACCCTTTCTTTTGGATAACTTCAGTCTTCAACGTTGCTTCTTTGTCAGCCTGCTCCTTGCTCCAACGCAGCTGATACAAAAGTTGCCATAATCAAACAAGATTATAAAAACAACTAGAATAAGCATACAAGCAAATTTAGTACCGATTTAATAAGCTAGAATTTGAAGATTTAAATAGCACTTTGAGATTCTTAAAATTGTTCTATTCCATACATTCGAAAGCATTTTTACCTCATTTTTTGGGGTAAAAACAAGAGAATATAACTTCATAGAGTGTTTAGCACAAAAATAGCATACATTTGCATAACTTGTTGGTCATTTAGGGATTAGAGTATTTAATGGGATGTTTTCAACCCTTTTTATTATTGTTTCTAAAAAATGTCAAAATACATTTTTGGGAGACATTTAAAGCTAGAATAATTTGTACTCATGAATTATGTACTCAATTTTGGGGAAATAAACATAACTACATCACTAATTCAATGTTTTACTCAATGTTTTACAATTTTGCTTTCAATTTCTCTAAATGTTTATTATACATGGAATTTTGGTGTATAATATTCAATTCATGCACATTTTGTCAAATTTATCTTTTAAATTTATGTTTCCTCTAATTTTTGAATCATAGAATAATAAGTTACCTTATATAGGATCATACATCATGGAGGGGCTCTGAGACTCATACTCAATTATGTTGCCATATAAGCAAGCATCTTTACCTAATAGAATTTGTGTTCATCATAAATGTACATTTCATTACTTTAAACATAAAATTTTCATATTTTGACTTGAATTGTGAATCAAAATTGCGTCTTTATGAAACATAAATTTAAAAGATAAATTTGACAACTATGCTATTAAATGATAGTTGCTTAATATCCTCTTGTAAAATTTCACTCTAATCAAATGCATGTGAGAAAATATATTTTCTCTTCCTGTGCCTTTATTTTACTTCACTTGCCACCATTTTAACATTTCATTGTTCTCTTCCTTCAAAGCAAATGGACCTAAGTAGGCAATTGATTAGTCTGTCTCCTCTCAATTTTCCTAAGAACTGGATTATTCTCCAATCTTTCATGACAGAAAGACATGTGGGCGCTAAGTGCATTCAACGGCCAAGATTGTTTTGGAGTTACTTCATTAATGGAGCCTCTAATATTCTGTTAAAACCTTCCCAAAAATTTTAATCGTCTTCATCCTTCCACCTACAGAATGAGAAGCTCAAGAGGATAAAACCGTTTCTGCCCACCATCAACCACAATCTGGCCACGACCTTCCATTCACAGGTACATATTGTGGGATGAAACAAAATTTCTCTAGTAAACCCAACTTCGCAAATTCAAGTTATGGCTTCGGCTGCTGCATCACCGTTGTTCGTTGAAACTGCCCAAACTAGTCTGTAATTAAAGTAATTTATTTTGATTTTACAAGATACGCGTCAGTATCAATTGAGTGAACTGACTCCATTGACTTTGGGGAAGGTTTTAACGGATAATATTGGAGGATTTAACTTTGGCCATCATTGGTCCTCCCTATTTCAATCCAAATTGGATGAAGAGGGTAATTTAGTAACTTTAAAATTTTCTTACAATTTTCTTATAAAATTTTCATCTTAACCACCAAATGCATATGAGAAAATATTTTCCTTTCTCTCACTTCAATTTCACTTTCCATCATAATTTTCACTCAAATCAAACAGTAAGGAGATCAAATTACCTTCTCGCTGAGTTCTTTGACATCTTTCTTGTAAAGCTCTAAATCCGAACTGAGTCCCGAAACCTTCGCCTCCACTCTCTCGATTTCCCTTTGCAACTCCCCTGGATCTTCTTCGCAATTGACAAATTTCTGAGAAAGACTCTGATTGCCGATCGACTGGAAATAAAGTCGACTCACATTCACCTCCGAACAGGTCTGCTTGCACACAGGGCAACTTTTCTTCTTCGCATTTGAACAGTACTCGAACCATTGTTGAAGACTAGGGTTTCCCCCCAAAAATAAAAAAAAAATATCATGATGAAATCTATAGATTATACAAAATCAATACATATGCATTGAATATTGTTGCATGCTAAGGTTTCGGATTCCTAGTTAATTAATTTCTCGATATTATATGAATAAATGTGAAAAAAGGTTATATATAAGTGACTGACCAGAGCTCATGGAAGACGTGACCGCAAATGGAGACTGATTGAAGATCTTCAACGATGGGTTTGAGATCTTCGTAGCAGATCGAGCATAGGGTCTTTGAGAATGTGTTGCCTCATACCATCTCCCTCTGTCTCTAGATCTCTCGCTCTACATGTCGGTACTCGGTAGATGGAGCGAATTTTAGAAAGAGAATTTTGCTGAGCGGGATTCGGGAAGAAGGGGGAACTTCTGAAAATATGAGGGGTTTAAATATTTCAGGTCATAGTTCTTGAGAATTTCTTCTCTCTTTTTCCCTCTTTTTAAATAAGATAAATTTCAATTTACCTAACCTGGCATCTGATCTTCTCTATAGTTTTAGAAATCGTATTTATAATTTAAAGAATATTTTTACAAAAATAATAATTTTTTTTTTGATTTAGAATTTTTAAATTTTTTTCTCAATATACCAATTAAAATAAATAAATTTTTTTTTAAATTAATATTTATTTTAATATTTATTGAGAGAAAAAAATTATAAATCAAAGGATAATTTTATTATTTTTATTCAAAAAATAGCTTCAAACAAAGATATTGACATTAATTTTAAAAATAAAATTTATCAGTGTTATTTTTAAAATTATAAAAGATAAGATTGTATTTATTAAAAATTTAAAAAAAGGTCAATGAAATTAACCTTTTTAAATAAATTGCACTGCATCACCAGAAATTTTTAAAATGACATTTGCCTCCCCATTGCTTTAGCAGTTAATAACTAAGTAGCACCATATTTTCAAATCGTTGTGCTGTTGTTCCTTCAAGACCACAAGAACAAGATCCGCTTCTAATGATTGCGATTTCCATCACAAACGAGGCTCAATTACCTCATTATTCGTAAATAAATAAAAACGCCATCACAAACTCCCAAAATAACAATCCATCTCAAAATCATAAGAGTCAGGTTTCATCCGGTCCAGACTCCCAACCAATGGATGTGAAACAAGGAAGCCCAATAACCTAATTTCAAATAATTCTTTAACTCTAATATTTCGTTAGTTAAAAGTGGTAAAGTACCCAATGCTGCACCTACCTTGTCAAGATTCAAAGTCAGTTTTAAGAATTTCGAGGCCCTAGTTGAGTTATGTTGGATGTGACCTTTGTATATTTTTTACTGTATCACAGTCAAAGTAACTGCCATCAGATTATAAATTTTTTTTAGAAACTTTGTATATAAGTTATGCCAAAATAGGATCCTATTTTTCAAAGAAAATGAGGGACTGAGGTGGCTGCCTTCCTCCCCCATGCTTAGGGCTGCCTATGTCTGGTTTTAAACATTGGCACCTCATCCCATCCCGTGTTTAGAAATATAGTAAAAATCTCTTGTATTAAAAAGAAAAATCTTTAGATGCCAAAATCCAGAGTTATAAAGTTCTTGGGCATCATATATTAAAACTGATCCCCAAAAAATAAAAAATTCCAATGAGTTTGGTCAACATAAGTCCTCTACTTCTCCCCCGAAACCTTTATGCCTCCACTTTTAAAGCAGAGGTCGTCTACTTGTATTCCAATGAGGGAAAGCTTTTTAAAATAGCTCCTGCAAATCGTATGGACCAATCTCCCATATGTGAATGAAAATTAGAGTCATAAGAACACCTTCGTCATTACAAGCCCCTTTGTATATTTGCTTTGTTGCGTATAAATGGTTCACTTTTGGGTAAAATATCTCTCTGTCTTGACATTTAATTGTAACTATCAGTTGACTATTATATATCTAGGATTTTTGTAGATGTGCAAATTGGTCTGAATTAATTTGGGCCGGATCGATTTAATCATAGACTAAGGCAAATTCGTTTTAGATTGAGATCAACCCACTTAAATTGTGAGTTGGACTGGGCCCAATCCCAAACAGTCCGATTTTATTTTTTT
>BRYE01000008.1:18059261-18061761 GCA_030159115.1 Actinidia arguta var. hypoleuca
GACTGTTTGCTCGCCCACAAAGTTGATATTTTCAAGAAAAAGACTGGGAAAAAAAAATGTTTATTTAATAAAAGAACCTAAGAAAAAGGGTACAATCATATTTGGAGGAAAAAAAAAATTCATAGAGACGAAAAAAATGGAAAAAAAAACACTGCTTGAAAAAAAATGACAACTCGAACCGATCAGCAAAATCAAATTGAATTGTCTGTTTTTGGCTCCACCGGTTGCTTCGGTCCCCAAACTTGATAAAGTTCGATTTACAATTTTCGTCCGATCTAAAAAAAAAACGACGACCGGACCAAATCAATACGTTATATATATTAGTATTAATAGGTTCGACCGAACTATCCGAACCGAAGTGGAACAAAATCGATTGGTTCGATATCAATTTTGGTCGGTTTCGGTCCACTAATATATCGGATCAACATCGATCAGTTCTAAGCATTTTCGGACCTGATTTTTCTGTTTTTTTATATTTATCTTAATATAAATTGATATTAATTGACTATTAATCTTTATCCAATCAATGTGATCTTTTACTGTATTAAAGTTTTCGATGAAGTTTATAATATAAATAGTTTGAATCGTTAAAATAGACTCAAAACATATTCAAAATACTTAAACTACACCGAAACATTTAGCAGTGAAGCCTGGTTTCCTTGCTTAAATGGTTGAATGCAAAATAATGAGATTTAAATTATACTTTTCTCTTCCTTAGTCAAAGAGCACCATTTATGACAAGGAATGTGATGCACTATGTCTGCGTAAATGTGAGAGTTTCTGTGAACTTGTCTATATATTGCATCCTCAATTTTAGAAAGTAACCAAAATAAGAATTGAAGCATTCAACTTATTAAAATAGAAGCACAAAAGGTAAATCTCATCTGACGTCTTCGAACATAATTATTAATTATTGTTACTTTTGTTGCAAATAAGCATGAATATTGACCATGATTTCGATTTTATAATAAATCAATGACATTCTGATGAAAGTAACATACCTTTTGATCAAAAAATAAAATAAAATTTTGGAATGTCACTTGTTCTTTATTACTAGGGAGTGTAAGAAAAATCAAGAAAAATGAACTGACTGAAAAATTAAGTTCAGTTTGATTTTGTGGAGCTGGTCAATCAATTAGTTTTAATTTTTTTTAAAATCGATTTTTTTTGTTAGGTCTGATTTTATGGCCTCTTAAACCATTTAAAACTGAACCAAACTGAAATTATATATATATATATATATATATATATATATATATATATATAGTCACCACATGTTTGTTTTACAAATTTCACCGTCCATTTGTAGATCTGAATTTCCATCATCCATTTAAAAATTAGTCAAAATCTTTTCTTATTCTAAATCTCAATTAGTATGTTACATTTCTTTGTTTGAAATCTCATAATTAAGTGATTTTTTTTCTAGAAACCCAAACCACAAAAGAAATTGAAAAATCGAACTAAATGCCCTCTAACTGAACTATTCGATTTCTCTACCAGAAATATAGGTTTCGGTTTTAAAATTCGATTAAAACTTGTAATATCTTTCAAAATTGAACTGACTAAATCGATTACTACCTTATGTATTCCAATTATGTATCACTAGCTACTATCAGCAACACCCTTCCATGCACGGATAATTTTATAGAAATTAATGGAAGTATAGAAAAAAATCATACAATATTTTAACCAAAAAATAAATTAAAAATATTATATTATGGAATTTAGTTGCATGGTTTCATTTGAAGTACATGTTTATTCTTAACAAGTTTTACTCATAAAGTCATAATCGGTATAGTTTCCTGGAAGAACGGTCCCATTACATTTGTAAAATGAAATTAATTTATTTTATAATTTAAAAAAATAAAATAAAATTCAAATTAATCAAAAGGATTTTTAATACTAATCCTCTAAGATATCCATTTGAATTTTAGGGGCATTTTGTTAAAAAAAATTATTTTTACTTTTTCAAAAAAAATCATTACGATCAAAAAATAATCTAAAACAAATCAATTTATCTTTAATCATCAGGCCTTAGTATTTATTGCATAATAATCTTTACTTTTTCTTTGTCCACATGTTCCGATCCAAGCATAGCCTTAGCAAAAAAGTGGGTCCCACATAACATGGTTTTAAAAATCGGATCGAACGTCTGGTTCGACTGATCGAACCGTTGATTGGTCGGAGAAACGGTCTGATCATCTGTGAAAATCCGGTCAAATTCAGTCAAAATTACGGTTGAATCGGTAACCATATATCCATTTGAATTTTAGGGGCATTTTGTTAAAAAAAATCTTTTAACTTTTTCAAAAAAAATCATTACGGTCAAAAATAATCTAAAACAAATCAATTATTTATCTTTAATCATCATGCCTTAGTATTTATTGCATAATAATCTTTACTTTTTCTTTGTCCACATGTTCCGATCCAAACATAGCCTAAGCAAAAAAGTGAGTCCCACATAACATGGTTTTAAAAATCGGATTGGACGGCCGGCTCG
>BRYE01000008.1:18066761-18074261 GCA_030159115.1 Actinidia arguta var. hypoleuca
ATATATATATATATATATATATATATATAAATAAAAGATACAACTACAAGCTCTAGCTTTGCTAGGACAGGCATCACCATTGAATTATCGTTATGAAGCAAGCTCGGGGGGTTCCTGTGCTGGAACTCGATCAAGATGATTCCCAAGCACTGCCACTGCCAAAAGTAAGGCCAGCATCACTTTTGAGCTATCTCTCTATTGCAAACTTGGCTAGTCAATGCCGAAGCTTGGCCGAGGGGCAAAGGACGACGGCAATCTCGAAGCGTAACAAGGGACAAAAGGTAACTTGTATGGCGAGGTTTCTTCTGACAACCCTCATGTCTGGATTGAGACATCGACGACATGATGAAAAGCTACCACCCCAGAGGCATGGCTGGGTTAGCCGCCTGCTCACTGATATAACAGTTAGTGCGTTCAGGCACGTGTTGAGCTGTAAATTGTCCAGTGACGTGACAGTTGGCGTGTCTAGGGACGCGCCTAACTAAACTATATAAGACCAGCCTTTATTCTCTCAAAGGTATTTGAATTAAGCTCTAGGAAGCTCACACTCTCTCTCTACATACATTAATTATTTGATCCTTGACCGTCGGAGAGTTGTTTTTCAGAAATAGTTCCGGCGGCCGAACTCACTGTTTCTGTGTCGCAGTTAGGTCATCGTAAACTCCAGTCGTTTGTATCCACATTCAGACACCACTGAACCACCGTGGGTATCTATCCTCGATTTTCTTTCCTCTATTTCTCAAACATTACAACCCCCCTGTGTGTGTGTGTGTGTGTGTGAGTGAGTGTCAATAAGACTGATATATGATGTACAAATGCAATTATTGATCTATTTCTACTATTGCCACCGTACGTTAAATATCCAAAGAGAGATTCGAACTAAGGAAAAAATTCCATTTTTTTTTCACTCAACCAATATCATGGGTTGAAATATATAGGAGTCATAACTTGTTATTCTATTACAAGCTTTTGACCTTTCTTGCAACAAGTTTTCGTTTGATTAATTTGACTTTGTGTGGGATTGTTGACAAATTAAGGGAGATTGCCAAGGGCTCAATACCACCCAAGTTGCTGAAAGCAAAGACAACCACACCTATTGAAGTGGTCATAAATGTGACATTTGGTAGCCTAAAAAATGTGTGGGAAGAGGTACTTGACATAGTTGAAGATGGGCTCATAAAGTATGAACTGAAGCTGGTTATAACCTTCGAGCTTGCCATAATTGGAGACCAAACCATCTCCCTCAATTTTAGTGACCAGAAGGAAGTCTCATCAGTTTGGCACGAGCTCTTGGCAAATTTTCTGCCGAAGAAAGTTGTAAAAGTGGTGGATGGGGTCACGGGGGTTATGAAGAAAGTACGCCGTGTCAAAGTTTCTGCCCAAGAAAGTTTTAGGAGGAGTTTTAATATGGATCTTTAAATAAATTAATAGTTAATGATATTAATTTTAATAGTGGATGGGGTCACGGGGGTTATGAAAGAAGTACGCCGTGTCAAAGTTTCTGCCAAAGAAAGTTTTAGAAGGAGTTTTAATCTAGATCATTAAATAAATTAATAGTTAATGATGTTAATTTTAATAGCAGATTAAACTTATTTTTATGAATCGTATTAGTTTGATTATAAATCGTATTGGTTTTGTTATAAATTTTTGTGACCATTATTATAAGATATTTTGTTATGATTTTTTTTTTCTAAATTTTTTTGGTATGTTTGATAAATTTTATGAATCTTTATAATTCGTTTATAAATTCTTATTGTCCACTTCAAAGTATTAATTACCGTTGAGTCCGCCAATTAAAGTAAAATCTAAATACTTTTATGAATTTTATTAGTTTGGTTATAAATTGTTATGAATTAGTGTGACTTCAAATAATGAATTAGTCACTTCAAAGTATTAATTTTCGTAGCACCACCAATTAAAGTTTATTTTTATAAATTTTATTGATTTAGTTATGAATTATTTTCATTTGTTATAAATTAATGTTGCTTCAAATAATGAATTAGTCAATGCAAAGTATTTATTGCCGTAGACCCTACCAATTAAAGTAAAATTTTGTTGCTTTTTAAATCTTATTGGTTTGGTTATGAATTGTATTAGTTTGGTTATGAATTTTTGTGGCTATTGTTAGAAGATATTTTGTTATGAATAGATTTGTTATGAATTCTATTAGTATATTTAGTAAATTTTATGAATCGTTATGGTTCGTTCATGAATTCTTATCGATATAATCATAAACATTTTATAAAAACTCGTTATTATGAAAATTCGTTGTATGTTATGAATCAAAAATTAATTTTATGAGAATTTATTGTCAAATTATATTTTAATCTAATTAATCTACAAAATGATCGATTTTACAAGTCAAAAATGATAACGTGACTCAATCTCAATCACACAATGAATACAAATAATGTGTGATGTGTATTATAATTTTTTTCAATGAATTCTTAAAACTTATTGCACATGTTTTTGTTTTTAAATTTCTGAAAATATTTTTTCCAAAGGCAGGCTCCCAATGAAAACACCCAAAACTATAGGTGTTTCATATTGACAAAATTACAACAGGAAGGGTACTTATTTTATGAAAAAATTATAGTAAATAATTACTGATACAAAAGTCCATTTGAGTAATTACCATCCTATCAACTTAAATATAAAACTTAAGTAGATAAATTAAAAGTAATAATTTTTCAAGTAGAAAATGATAAATTATCAATATAATTTTTACATTGAGAAATAATCAAATTCTAAATTATAGTACGAACAAGATTACCATTATACAAGATAACAAATAAAAAATTATCAATAAATTTTTAAATAAAAAAATGAGAAATTATCAACTAAACAAGAGAAGTTCTTAAATATTTACTCCACATGATAAACAAGAGAAATTCTCAAATATTTACTTAGTACAAATTGATACAAACATATCAATTTCTACTTGATCAAAAATATTAAAAAAATATCAAATTAAAACTCTACATGATAAATAAGAGAAGTTCTAAAATATTTATTTTGTGCATATTTAAAAAATACCACATATAATGCAATTAATTCACAACTACTGAAAAATAATCAACTTTTAAATTAACTAGAGTACTTTTATAAATACAAATGCGGACCCAGATTACATATGTATACAAGTTACTAAATTTAATGTGGAGTTAAATACACTATTTTTTTATTAATAAAAAATTTCTTTTTCCGTTCATTAAAAAAAATATTTATAATTTGATGATTGTTTTCTTGCATTGATTTTATATAAAAAAATAAATTAACAATTAATGATAATCTCCCATTGATTGTTAGAATTGATATTAATAACTTCAAATTCACTATAATAATATTTCTAGTAGAATTCTTGAATATTGAATTTTATGTAATACAAGTTTAAAGAGTGATTTTATGTCTATAAATTGATTTATTTGAATTGAACCCAAAAATACCATTTTATTTTTTACTTGAAACCATGTGTTATAAATTTATGGTGTAAATGAAAGGCCAAAGGGTTGCATTTTTTAGCCTTTAATGACAACAGTTTACAACCTAATGGATGCATTATTTGGAGTCATAAACAACCTCTAATGATTGTTATGATGACATCCATTACCACCTTCATAATGGAAGTTTATGGTTGGGAGTTACAAGGATTGAATAGTCATTGCTTCCCCTATAAATAGATGAGTTGTTTAGAAAGAAATATATATAGAACAACAACAAAACTTTTCTAAGTTTTAAAGGTAAAGACAAAGTGAAAGTTCGCCAAGGTTACTACGGTGGTGTTTCTGTAATTCGAAATTCAACCATTTTATTTTGAGAGGAAGACGTCGAAAACATGCTACAACACCCTCAGTAGGCGGCGAATCTTTTTTAATGAGACTGTAATTGCAAGACTTGACTCTATTTGTATTTTTTTCATTTCAATTTCTGCAATTTCGTTACTGTTTTTTCTACGTTTCTATAATTGTTTAACCAGTTGAACAATTTCTTTAACCGGTTAAAGCTTGTATTTTTATTTTTGAATATTAATAAAATTATTTTTTAAAATTCTGTTCGTTGCCGAATCAATTTTATCCAATATCATGTCCTCCTTGAACTCTTTTCAATGGATTCGATCAAGTTACTAAAATTTTATTAAAAAAAATTGAGTACTAAAATTTTTTTTATATAAAAAGATTGAATAAGCTTATAGCTTCCAAAATAAACATGTATGGGACATGTAGTGGTTTTCACTCTCTTATTTTCTCTAATTGTGTACCTTATTGTCATTGTTAGGTGAAATTACCTAAATACCTCTTCCATTTAGTTAAAACATTTGAACAAACATTTAAAAAACATAAGTAGTTGTGCACATAATAAAGATAAACATGAGTGCAATTGGGATAGATTTTTTTATATATAGTTGTTTTAGTTTTTGAGTTGTTTTAATTTTATGAATTTTTTAATATTTGATTAAAATATTATACTTTTCCGATGAGAGAAATCCGAAATATAAAAGTTTCCCTAATTTGGGAAAAACTATTATATTTATTTTAGTGAATTTTTTTCTAAATTAAGCGAAAATTTTTACATTATCGGATTCCTTTCGTTAAGAAGAACTGTAAAAGTATTAAATTTTGATTAAACGATAAAAAAAAATTCACAAAAAATAAAAAAACTCAAAAATGAAAGTAGTTGTATAATCTAAAAAAATATATACAAGTAAAATGGCTCGTCAAGTAGAGTATAAATTTTTTTCCCTAAACCAATTTTTAGAAGATACTATTATTCCAAAAATCTAAACAATTTTTTGGAGTGGTAGACCTAGTTAAATAAAAAAAAAACATAGTCTAAACACTATATATTGATGTTAAGAAGAGCCCAATCAACATAACTTCACTTGGTAAAACAAAATTCCCTTGAAAAGGTCTCCAAATTAGACCCATAACTAGAAGCTTCTTTGATAATTATAATATTAGTTCAATTACCGTACGTCAAAATAAACCCAAATATTCTCATATAATAGTCATACACTTACCAAACTTTTACCAAGAAAAAACAGAAAATTGCTACTCCCCCTCCCCATGCCAGACCCTCCCCCCACCTGACACAATTGGCCCTGGACAATTACTATATTGCCCCTTTGTGCGCTCTCTTTCTCTCGATTTTTTTTTTCTTTTAGTTTTGTATTTTTTTTTTAGTTTTTGTTCATTTTTTTAATTTTTTTATCAAATTTATTTTTTTTTATGAGTTTTTTTTTTGGATAAACAAATTTTTTATTATATGTTTGTAATCTTTTTTTTTAGTTGTAGATTTTGGGGTTAATTATTTGTAAAAATTTATAAAATTAATAAAAAAATATTTTCTTTTAAGTTTTGTTTAATTTTTTTTTGTTTTTTTTTTATCAGTTTTGTTTTATTTATTTTTATTTTATTTATTTAGTGCTTGCTTATTAATTGTTATTTTATTTTTGTTATTTTCATATATATACTTTTTATTTTGATCCATATTTTTATACTTTTAAATTTTTTTATAAATAATGACTCCTAAAATTTACAACTAAAAAATAAATAAAAGATTACAACATATAATAAAAAAATATTTATCTAAAAAGAAAAATAAAACTAATAAAGAAAAAAAATTCATAAAAAAATTGATAAAAACAAAAAGACTACAAAAAAAATTGAAAAAGGGCGGGGGTGGGGAGAGGGGTGAGGTTGTTGTTGTTGTTGCTAAGTTGAGGGGCTAAGTGCATTTGATGAAGATGATGGGGATGAAAATAATATTTGTGAAGAAGCGCAAGGGTGTTGAGCTCATCGAAATTAATTTGAATAATGGGCAGATTCAGAACAAGGATATATTAAACTTGATTTTGGTTTGTGATTTTTCCCTCTCTTCAATTTATTCATTTCGTTCAATATAAATAGAGGGTAGAATTGTCAATGGGTTGTTTTGTATTTAGTTGTAATAATAATGTGAGAGAAATGCAACAGCTCAATATCTTTCGGGCTAAGGGAAGCAAACAAATGCACAGATTTTCTCGCAAAACATGAAGAAGACCAAGATGAACCGCTAGTTATTACGGAGGATCCACCTCCAGAACCAGTGGCGGAGTCACATAGGGGGCAAGTGAGGTCAATTGACCTCAATAAAAAAACATAATACATTATTTTTCTTAATAAAATTTATCATAAATATAATTTTAACTCTATAAAAATTAGTAATTTATCTTAAATTTTATAAACTCTATAATTTTGATTCTACTGAACATAAATTATGACTCTTTTGATCCTACTGAACACCTCTTAAAAGCCAATCGCCATGAGTGATTTTTAATTATGTTTAATGTCCTTTTGTTTGTGACCTCAGTTTTTACTTCCAATGAATAAGAGAGAGAGAGAGAGAGATCTACAACCCTTACCCTGGAGTTTGTAATATGTGAATTGGATTTAATTAAATCATGATTTGTTTATTACTACACTGTCCGTCATTTTAGTTTTGAGTTTTTTCTTTTTCTATGGCCCCAACTAATTTGGTCATTTTCAGATCCATGGAGGTCTTCACTACATGTTTTATGATGTTTCAAAATCTAATTCGTAAAACAATACACCAATCAAATGTGAAGCTAACATGTTTAAGATTGTTTATATTTGGATTAATTATATAAATGATTTCCAAAGTATGCGTCCTTGTAGCACTTTGGTTCCAGATGTACATAATGTGTCTATTTCGTTCCTAATATATCTAATTGATGTTTAATTAATTCTTGCCCAATGCCGTGCAAATTCACTAGCTGTGTTTAAATCAAAGATTTAGTGAGAAAAAATAAAATAAAATAAAAAATTTAGAGTGTAGGCATCGGAAATTTTGGCAAATTACAAATTGTCATTTTTGAAATTGGGGTTGTTAAACTAATAAATTGTGGCATGCCATTAAAAATTTGATATTTATTTCTACAAATAAAGAGATAAATATTAAAATGATATTTTAGTTTTTAGTTTTAAATAAATAAAAAATAATTATCTAAGAGATCAAGTTTTTTTAACACTTATTTTTATCTTCCAATAAATAAGAGATAAATATTAAAGAATTCAAGTCCAGCGTCATCATGATTGAAGGTATCACGTGATCCATGAAAAAGGATTTCTAAATACACAAAACCCTTATGTAGAGAGAGAAGTCCCTATAGCTTTCTTGTTCAAATCAAGAAGAGAGAAATTTTCATCGTATTCAAGCCCCTAAAGCCCCATGCTCCATCGGATTGAAGCTGCCAAAGGCCTCAACGAAGTCTCTCGCAAGTCAACAAATCAAGCACAAAGACGATATATCAGATTGAAGCCGCCAAGGCCCAACGAAGTCTCTCGCAATCCAAAGCACGAGGTCGCTCCATTGGATTAAAGCTGCCATGACCCTTAAGAAGCTTCTCGCAAGCTAACCAAATAAAGCAAATAGAAAGCTACTCGGATTCAAGGCTCTAAAAGCATCTTTCTCACCAAAGCCTTCGATCTCAAAGCATCCGCT
>BRYE01000008.1:18116761-18121761 GCA_030159115.1 Actinidia arguta var. hypoleuca
TAAAATTAAATTAAAAATATAAGTCCTACATGTTCAAATTAAAACTATAGAGACCCATGGTATAACTTACCCATAAAGAAAGAAATACTAGCTTTCACATCAGTTTTCTTGTTACATGATTTTTTCATTTTTCTTTTGTCTTTTTGGTGCATTGGTGACAACAATATTGATTTCATCGTAGTCCCTTCCACATGAAAAAATTAAAACATATGGGAAACCTAAAATCAAGGTAATAGGAAATATAACAACCCTCGTCTTTAATGCGTGACACTTGTAGTTTAATAGAAATTTCACTTTGATTCCTAAAGTTTTAATTTAAACAATTAGCACCCTGATGCTTCCTATCAATTTCGATGCGGTGTTGACGTGATTTTTTTTTTAAAAAAAAAAAAGACAAAAAACGTGCAATTTCCGTTAGTATTTTTTAAAATTTTGGATGGAAGGACCAAATTGCAATTTATTGAAAACTGTAGTGTTATAATTATTTAAATTAGAACTACAGGGACCAAGTAAACCTGTGCCTAAACTACAGAAACCAATGGTAAAATTTACCAATTACTTTGGACATTTGGGGGCCTGCGTATATAAGGATTTGTATAGCTCTTTTCCTTTCTGTTTTTTTCCTCCCCTTTTTCTCAAATTACTTCTTTCTCACTTTTCCATTTCAAACCAAATTAGATGGTAAGGGTAATTTAGTAACTAAAAATATTTTCTTACAAAGGTGTCAAAACAAAATTATGTTAATCAAATGCATAAAAGGATATAAACCCTTTTGGGATATTTTTTCTTTTTAAAATTTTTTTTGCAGATTTGGATTTCAAATTTTTTAGTTTTTAGTGTATTTTTTTAATGTTTGATAAAAACAATATTTTTTTGATTCCTCTTGACGAGAGCAAATTTAAAATGCAAATATTTTCACTTAATTTAAATAAGTACTGTTAAATAAAAAAATAATTGAAAAATTAGCTAATTTTTTTGCTTCTAATGATTTTATTTAAAATTCGATTGTTGTCGTTAAGAAAAAATAAAAAATAAAAAATTTTGATAAAATAATTATTTTTTTTTACTAAAATCTAAAAACAAAGCAACTAATTAGTTTTATTTATTTTTTAATCAATTTTATTTATTATTTTATTTATTTTTAATTTTTAATTTTTAACACATGTTATTCGTTAGGCACATTATCAAGCGAACTGGGAGCAGAATTTGGAGGTAATATTAATTAAAATTTATATTTTTATATATTTTCATGTATCTTTTTTTGTGTATTATTACATGTACTCTTATTTGAATATGACTAAATCAATATTGACAAAATAGATTTTTCATTTGAAAAAAGTATTTGTTCGCAAGTTATTAGTGTATTTATTTATTAATTGTTAGTATTTTTATTCTTTTTATATATATACTTTTTATTTTGATCTATATTTTTATACTTTTTAAAATTTTTATAAATAATGACTCCAAAAATCTACAACTAAAAAATAAATAAAAAATTATAAACATATGATAAAAAAATTATTTATCTAAAAAAAATGATAAAAAATAAATAAATTTTATAAAAAAAAACTAAAAAAAACTGAAAAAAAAAGGGCCGGTTGGAGTGAAAAGGGAGTGTCAGGGTATAATGATAATTGTGTAGGGTTTTTTTGGGTGGGGTGGGGGAAGCAGCTGTCGGGGGAAAGCCGCTCTCATTACACATGCCTGATCAGACTAGTCGTCTAAACACGGCTTGTTATTCGTACAGCCTGTTGCGTTGGCTCTTTTCTCCAGCCCACTGTAAGCTTCGAGGCAAGGGATGGAATGGTGGGCATTTATTAGTGGCTGTTGGTTTCGTACCTGGTATCTTTGGTTAAAAAAATCCAGTGCGGAGATTCTATGGTGCAACTGTCTTCGATCTTCGAAGCATTGACGAGATTCGGTCAAATTAAACATGCGTGATCATACTAGTCTTCTAAACACGGCTTGTTATTCGTACAGACTGTTGCATTGGATCTTTTCTCCAGCCCAGAAGAATCTTCTGGGTCGTGAATTATAAAGTGCGGTCCCAGATTGAACGTTCATTTTCTAAGACTCGTCAATTATTTATTATCTAAAAATATCTAGACTATAGAATATTAATAATTATATAATTTAATTATTTTTTATTTATCTTTTATTTTTTAAATTAATAATAATTCGATAATGTAATTATTAATATTTGATTAATTTATATTTTTTAATGATCTCCTCGAAAGCTTTATAAATGTTTGGTTATGAACTTATGGTTATTAATTGGGTATAGGACGGACCCCACATTACACTCGCAACATGGTAATTGTAAGTAGACACGACATCCACTCAAATCTAATGCCGTGCCCAGTTCCACTAATATTAAAATTTTGTATATAAGCTATCCACATCTAGCCTACCATAAAAGTCCTTACCCATTGCATACGTAGTTTCCAAAAATATCTAAGAAATTATAACGACTAATGGGATTAGTCTTTTTCAGCATATTATTAGAATATTTTATTTAATTAATGCAATAATAACTAATAAAAATGGGACTAATCCCATTTTATTACGATATTTTTTAGTTCAATTTGGCTAACGAGTGCTTTGAAATAAAAATATATAAAATACATGTGTAGGTATAATTTAATTTTTTTTCTTCTAAAAGTAAAGCTATCAAGATAGAGTTACAAAATTAATACCCTATTAATTTAAAAATAAAGCGAGTATAATCTTCATGATCTTCTTATCCCAAAGAATTATCATTTGATTCTTCTTTTTATAAACTTTGGCTCAACAGATGTACTGTTTGTTCTTCATTTGAGCCACACGATCTTCTTCAATTCTTGTGAAGATGATGACGAACTTAGTGGGTTTCGACTTAAGAATATAATAACTTGTTCTCGAATCGAACGATGTGATTAGCCTCAATGCTTGCAAAAGACGATGATGATTTTTCTTGAATGTTGACTCGAGAACTTGACAGCTTGTTCTCGAGTACAACTGCGAGACCTTCTAGTCTTATTGATTTGGTATAAGAAAAATTAGATTGATTGCAACAAACTCTTTCACTTCAATCTCTAACCTTAAAAAGGTGGTATAGATGGGTGGAGTTTTGTCATCATCTTCGAGACTTTGAAGCTTAATCTCGCGTATTATGTTGACACGTGCGTATCACGTGATTAAGCAATCCTGATTTGGGACTTGTTTTGACATGTGCCAATTTAGCATTTTTCTTTTTTCTTTTAATTAGTAGGAGAATATTTGCAAATATCATATAAATGAAATAACACTTTGCCTCTTAAGTAGCATAAAATTGCACTAATGCCCCTCAATTAGGCCACACGCATCTCATGTGACGCGTTTCCTTAATTTTTTTAAACAAATGGTTCACCAGGGAGGCAAAGGAGCAATTGGCTCAAAGTACAAGGGTTTACTATATCATTTTAAAGTAAATAGTGTAAAGTAAAAACATGTAAAAAATATAACTGTATCCTTTTAACTGTCTCCAAGTAAGCTGAAGAGTCAAAATTTCCCATAAAACGGGATGATTGGATTTCTATTTTTGTTGAGATGGTGCTCAAAGTAAAAAAATAATATAAAAATAAAAAACTTTGGTAATCAGAAACGGTCTCATTTTCTTGTTTTGGGAACAAAATTAATAACATGTGGTGACCGCAATGGGTTGCGGTTCGCGTGTTGGGCCCTCATGCTCTAAATATGATCCGTTTAAGTTATCCCTCTTCTAATCTTTGGAGTTCTGAAGACTTTTTTTATAATAAATTTTTTACATATATTAAAAAAAAATTATATATATATATATATATATATGTATTTACGCACAGGTATTGAGTGGGCGAAATTAAAGGGTAAATATCATTATTGGTTATTGCAGTTTGATTAAAGCTTTATTTTGATTCTTACAATTTAAATTTGAATAATTAGGACCTTGTTGTTTTAAGTTCCAATGTACTCCTCTTGTCAATACCCATTACAATTTAGATGAAAAACACACATGTGAAACTCACACGATTATTTTTAATACCAAAGTTGTCAAACTACAGGGACCCATGTTGGTAAAGTTATTCTCTAAACATGGTCACATGACCTTCATATGCTCCCTTATTGTTCAAATCCTTAACATGTATTAACGTGGGGATTAAACTGGAATAATATCAAAACTCTAGGGTTCTAATTGTTTAAATTGAATCAATAAGAACCAAAGTGAATCTTTGGTCAAACTACCGAACCAATAATGAAATTTAACCCTAGACTAGAATTAAAAAATGGAAACAAACATTCTTGGGTTTTCCAAAAAGTTGGAGACTTTTTCAACAATTTTTTTTTGGAAAGCGAATCCGGAAAGCACTTTGTGATGCAAGGTTTTGCTTGTTTTCAAAATTTAAGAAATGATGCCGAATGAGTGGTGGAATGGGTGTCGTGCCGGTCGGTCTGTACACATGCTGTGACTCATCCACATGTCTTTACCATAAAGTCAATTAAACACTGACCCCACATTGCCCCCAATGCCTACAAACAATGCTTTCTCTAAATATCTAAGGAAAACTATACTGTTGTTTAATAAATGGCGGGAAATTCTATCCTACTAAACATTCCACGGTAACACTAGAGTAGACCTTCAAATAGGTGTTGATCTGGACCATAGAATGTAGACATGAATGGTCCCAGTCAATTTAAGCCAGTTAGGTCAATGGATTTTATTCACTCAGAGACATGTCGGGCGAATATTATTTAAGGTGAAATACACTGATCTCCCCTGAAGTTTGTCTTTAATACACAAAGTATTCCTGACGTTTAAGAAATTACACTAACCTCCCCTGAGGTTTGAAACTTGTAACAGATTTCTCTTAAAATATACTGACTACTCCTGAGATTTTGAGTTAATACACAAAACACTCCTAAAATACACTGATCACCCAAGGAGTGCTTTGTGTATTAACCCGGAATCTCAGGTCAGGGGTGGGCAGTGTAATTTATGAAACGTC
>BRYE01000008.1:18126761-18129261 GCA_030159115.1 Actinidia arguta var. hypoleuca
AGCCACGACCAGGAAGGCTAGGTTTTATAAGGGGTGGGGGTGGCTCAACAAAACGGATGGCTACCTTTTTTCGGCTGAGCAGTCATTTAGCTCCACCTTGTCTATGACGAACCCGAAGGAAATTGTTTAACAAAGACAGTAATTCTGAGATATTTTGAAGGAAACAATTTAATGCAGACAGAATTATTTTGTAAACATTCTTCTCATAATGCAGTTGTCCCTATGAGATTACAGTGTTTCCTAGCTATTATTGTCCATTTTGTGTTGTGAGCTACTAAAGTATTTTTTTTGTCTTTTAGGTCATAAGTTCTCTGTATATCAGGGTATGGGCCGTATGGCACTGTCCAACTCGAATAATGCCTTAAAAAGATGTCCTTATATACAAGTTTCTATCTTTAAAAATATGATGATGGTTGTTTTTGGCTTAAAGTACTTGTATCAACTTTTTTTCTGTAACCAATATCTAGTTTTCGGATCCGAATAAGATAAAGAATAATACTAATAATGATAAATTGTCAATTTTTTAAATGACTGATTGATTGGGCTGTTGATGTCGTTTTGTTTTGTTGGACAAGCTTGATACAAATTGATAGGCCCATTTTGTAAGACTGTGATCTGTGTTTGCTCCCTCATGTATTGGTGCACCTTGTTCCGTTTGGTCTATTTGTTGGGGTAGCACGTAAGAGGAAGTGCTAGAAAGCTTCACATACATCGTTGGACTTATTTTCTAACAGTGTAGGCTTTTTTGGATCCTTAATACTCTACCATGCTTCATAATTTGGAAGCAAATTTTGCTATCTTGTTTTTATAGATAGGGTTGCCTACGTGCCTTTGGCAGTATTATAAGGATGGTAATGTTTTACTTTCGGCATTCACATGGGTCAGATACAAACATGTGTGGCATCTAATAAGTTCTACCTACTATTGGATTTGGACCAATCACTCAGTTAAGTAGGTCATTAGTCACCCTAAAGAGGAACAAGCGGGACCTATCGCATCGCTGGGTTAGTGAACTCCCTGTAACACATTGGATACACCTCAGTAGAGCTTGAAATAAGATTGCCCCTTTTCAGGATTCATTTCTGTTTGAGTTCCTTTGGGTGAAAAGATCAGAGCAGCAAAAGACCGGGGTTACTTTTAATTTGCTAAACCCATGATTACAAAAACATGAAGTGCAGTAACTCTCTGTATTTATTAAACATCAGTATCAACTTGAAACATATACATAGATGTACATATATCAACTTGAACCGAAGCTGGATTATTTGTATGATTGCAAAAGCCTGATTAGTTGTGTTTTCTATTTTTTTGTTTCTTATTATCTGATCAGAAAAATCTGTTGCCTGGGTAATTCGTTCTGTTTGGAATTCGTTCTTTCCTCGGTCTTATAGTATCGTTACGTCTCACGAAGCAGACAGGTTATTTCCCCAAATTTACGGAAGCGTGATCAATATCATCGATCACCATCCTGCTTCTATAGCTTTGATGTTTCTGCTTGCCCAGGTTCCTAATTATATTTTCTTGTCACTCCAGCCTTCAAACATTCTCAACTTATGTATATAAAAGAGAGTAATTTATTCAAGTAAACACAAGGTCGAACATGTAATATATGCATAGAACCGTTGAGTAATGTAGAGCATCTCTAGACATGGCTTTTGATAGAAGAACCGTAACCAGTCTGATCATCGTAGAACTTGGACCACAACATCACACCACCATACTTGGTGGAATCCTTAATCGCTGGAAGTACTTTGGAGGTGAGACAGTACGGGAATGAAGCCGCTTCCAGCTGCATCAGGCAGCCCTAGGAGAATCTTCTTAGCATGAATATCTGAAATCCATTGCTTCCATGAATCTTCAATATTACCGGCAACCCCCGACGTATATTGGCACGGAGGGTTGTTATAGAATTGAACCCAAACGTAGTCAAAAAGACCGAGTCTTAAGGGCACCTCCGATCCAAGCATCGGGGGAATGGGCATTGGGGAGCTGCACTTAAGTAAACCTTCTTGCCTCTTCTGCTGTATCCGGAAAGGTATCTGGCGAGCTCATCCCAGTGTTGGTCCGTCCCTCCATTGATATCAAAGTCGATGCCGTCCTAAACAGCGAGGCCAAGCAGGCGGGACGAGGAATGTCCCCCCAAGAAGTTGTTCCAGAGATAAGTCACGACTTGTCTAGCATCCTCGGAAGAGGCTAGGGAGTAGCTCCCCGTCCCTCCTCCAAGAGAGAGCATCACCTTGACCCCCCCTCGCTTGACATGACTTAATGTCCGAGCTTAAACAGGTGCACATGTTAATGTAGGGATCACAGTGACCGGCAAGGTTTATCATGGGAGTCTGACCATTGCCAAATGTTGAAAGGGAAGCTATGTTCACATACTCGTAGTTCCCAGTAGCACAAGTCTCTGCCAAGGTGCCTTCATTTCCATTTTGACCCCAGTAGATAGCGATTCCTCCAGCATTAGAACCCACCACTAGTAGTAGCATTAGCAGTGGGAAAA
>BRYE01000008.1:18221761-18226761 GCA_030159115.1 Actinidia arguta var. hypoleuca
AAATCACTAAATTCATGTGTATCTATTTTACATACAAAAGTTTATATAGCGAATAAAATTAGAGATATATCATTAAATATTTTATAAATTACTTCGTACTTATTTGTTTACGGGTCCTACGATAATAATATAAGACATTCTTTATTCACAAACTCTCTCCTATAAAATGCGATAATCTCATCTATTATGTGTGGGGCCCATATACCTTATGTGACACGTGAGAGAGTTTGTTACAATTACAAATGTTGTGTTAGTTGCAAATTTGAATATCAAGTATTAAGTTGTAAAACACACTTTATCCTTAATGTTTACCTCTATTTCCAATTAAGCCTTTAAAGCTCTAATTCTTCCAATTGAGCCCGCTAACTATCTAAACAATTCCAATGTGGCCCAATTTCCAACTTCAATCCATTTTGTTGACTGAACTGCCACGTGTCATCTCGATTAATTACCCACACACAGCCCAAGCCCAAGCCCTAACCCTAATCCTAACCCAAATTCAAACCCAACCATAACCCAAACCCAAAACCAAACCCAAAACCACCAGGCACCACTATCCACGAGCACCATCACCGAAGCCCAAACCCAAACCAGTCCCAGACCACCACTCTCTCTCTCTCTCTCTCTCTCTCATTTCTGTGCTCTAGCACCTCACGCCCGGAAAAGACCCTCGTTCCTTGCGCAACCCTACCACTCCCATCGGATCGCAACCCATCCACAACCCCAGAATACGAAATCCCAAAACACCTGTATCCCGAAATCACCCAAATTGGCAAAAGAATCAGAATGTAAATCGATTTTCTTGGCGTAAATCGATGCCCTAGGCCTTCGTCTTTCTCTCTGTATAAGTTTGTGTTTTTATGTGTATATTTGCATGTATCTGTGTGTACTTATGTTGGAGAGGGAGAGGAAGAGTTCGGTGGCGGTAGCTGGAGGTGATGACTGGCCTGAAGTGCGTCGATGGTGGATTGGCACTGGATGGTGGTTTTTTGGGTTTGGGTTTGGGTTTGGGTTTGGTTTGGTTTGGTTTGGTTAGTGTGTTAGGGTTTGGCAATGACAGAGACGCCATGTGGCTCGACATGGTCTTACGTGGTAGTTTTCCAAATAAACGGAAGTTTGAAATTGGGCCACATTGAAAAGCTTAGAAAGTTGGGTCTCAATTGGAAAGATCAAAACTTTAGAGGCTCAATTGAGAGTAAGGATAAACATTAAGGGTGCAAAGTAATTGAATGCCTCGATTGAGTTTGATAACTTTGATTACAAAGCTATTACCAAAGGCGGATACATTAAAATAACCAAATTGATTTACTACTATTATAATTTCAGCTATGGTATTAACTCTTATTTTTGTACAACCATATGTAAAATTTTGTGAAGCGCTAGATGCTCTAACTTTTTGGGCTCTAGATGCTCTAAAATTACTCTAATTTTATTGAGCAAAAAATATTTCTTGTATGATTTTTTTGGAAATAAAATCTAATGCAACATATCATACAACTATAATATTTGAAATTCATGATTATTAAAATCATATTTGCTATTTGCTATTTAAAGCATAAGTTATTTCTTGATATATTTGTCAACATCCGCTACGACAAGGTAGTTTGTCCCGAGGTGTAAGAGGGGTGCCTCTCGAGTTGTGTTCAGAATTAATGTGTAGAATTGTATATGTAACTTTTTTCTATTTAAACAAACGTTGTAATCAATGTGCAGAATGACGTTAAATGATAACGAATATAACCGTCTTCAGTTTGTTATTGTTAATTATTATTATTCTGCTCTTGATATCTGTTAATCTAATTTCCGTCCATAACAAACACTTCATTGGGATTAAAATGAAGTTAATTAGCAAGATACAAACATCCCTCTACCCTTTAATCACAAAGTTAAGAGCTTACCCAACTTGTGATTTTTATAGAGAAAAAAAAATTATTTTCTCTTTTAAATTTTAAGTTGACATGGTAGCAAAACATGAGATATTACGTAAAATAGGATGCTGAAATTCAATATTTTCTAATTCCAAATCAATAATTTTCACATTTATTGAATTTGAGTTTTGCTATCGAAAATACATTTTGTACGGTACATGAACATTTCATACTCACATGTTGTGGGCTTCGCATTTTTATGGACCCCACTACATGTGAATATGTGTTATCGATACATTGTCTCTGTTTTTTTTTCTTATCAACACATGGCCATATTGTCATCACTATTTACCAAAGTTTGCCCTCATCTATCTCTATATATAGCCCCTTGGAGCCACCTTTCATTCTCACCATTGCTTTTACCTTCTAAGAAGGTGAGGTAACTAGCAAAGTTTTCTTGTGTGAGAGGAAAAATCATGAATAGTTCTTAAGTAACTCTATTTAGCTACTTGATGGGATCTAAGGGGTTGAAAAATGCCTCCCATGATCCACATCAAGAAGAAATGAGGTATTTTGATTATTACTAATATGTATTCATTTATCTTTTTGTATAGATTTACTTTTTGATAATACTTTTTACTTGATGACGAGGTTTTGTGTGGTAATAGAGCTCTCTTTGATCTAAATTTAAAAGAAGATAGCATACACAACTGCTAGTTCATGGATACCTTTGAGTGTACACTTTGTTAAAGGTGAATTTTGTGCACATTAAAGGTTTGCATGACTTAGGAGATGATCTTGCACTCTTCTATTGTATTTGGATTGAAGGGAGCTCTTATTGCCTCTATCAAATTCTTGTCACCAAATGGATGTCCATTTAATTATACGTTCACTTTGTTATTTTTATGTCTTGTTTATATTGAATCATGCCACACTATGAAAGGTTGATTGGAAAAGTAATTTTTTTCTATCAAAAGCAGAAAAAAATTACTAAAAACAAAAATAATCCACTCAAAGGTGCAATTTATCCCAAACCAGGGAAGGTGGCCCCAATTTAGATAATTGAGGGGCTCAATTGAAAAAAAATAAAATTTTAAAAGCTTAATTAAAAATAGACATAAACATTAAGGTGTAAGGTTTAATTATGAGTTTTAGGGTAAATGTTTTCACCAAGGTTACTTCTCTATTATTATTTTGTGAATGGATGAGAAAAGATTACTACTTTATTGATTTTATTGCGCCAAAAACTTTCTTTTATGATTTTTTTTTTGTAGTAAAATCCAATTACAAATAAGCAATATATCATACAACTTAATTAAAACCATATTTATTTTAATTTCTATATAGTTTGTTATCATTGGTCGTTATTTTGGTTAATCCTAATAAAATCATGTTTCATTTAGACCGACATTGTAATTAATGTGGAAACCGGTCATTTTTCGTTAAATGTTAGCTAATATAACCGTCTTGAGTTTATTATATCTAACTACTGTTAATTTTCCATTCTTTAATCATAAAAGAGAGAAAAAAGTTATCTATTTTTCTGTTTTATATACACCAAACTACAATAAGATGCTAAAATTCAACTTTTCTAATCTCAAACCCTCATTTTGCACATTTTATGGAAGGGTTAACACACCATTCTTTTGAATTTATGATGAAATCTACCTCATTGATTTTTTTATTATCCCATTAAACCCTTATTTATTACATAGATATAGGAGTCATTGCTATTAACCAAGGATTTGCCTTCATCCATCTCTCTCTCTCTATAGCTCCTAGAAGCTAGTTCTCTCAAATCAATGGAAGCTTGGAGTTTTTTGAGTTTTCTTGTGTGAGAGAAAATAAAAAGAGAAATATTTCTCAAATAATTGTCACTTAGCTATATATATATATATATATATATATACTAATAGCTTCATGATTGTTACTATAAATGTGTTTGTGGACAAATGATAGAAAATCCTGACATATTTTTTTTGATAATTTATGTCCTTGATGATGAGGTTTTGTGTGGTAAATGAACTCTCTTTCGTCCAAATTTAAAAGGAGATAAGGCATTTCCACCTGCTAGTTCATGGATACCTTTGGGTGCACATTTTGTTACGATGTATGATGTGCACATTAAAGGTTTGCATGACCTTGGAGATGATCTTGCCTTCTTCTATTGTATTTGGATTGAAGGGAGTTCGTATTGCCTCTCATCAAATCATTGTCGTCAAATGGATGCTCACTTAATTATAACTACATTTTCTATTTTGTTATATTTTATTTATATTGATCGTGCTTTTTCTTAATTTTTTTTTTCCAATTTGATGTCACTAAACATGCATATTCAGTTTCTATTTTGGGCCTTTTGAAAGAAACACAATGTAGATTATTACTAATATGAATTTAATTGTGTGAGAGAGAAGGGAAAAAAAACATGAATAGTTCTCAAATAATTGTCATTTAGCTAATTGAGGAGGTCTAAGGGGCTGAAATTTTTATAAGAAAATAATAAATTACATGTCATTCAACAAATTTTTTTTAGTATCTATTACTAAAGAAAATAGAAAATTAGAAAAAATAATTGATTTTAATAGATAGTTGAATAAATGAAGTTGTTTCGAGAAAAAAAGAGAATGTCTATTAATTTTAATGGGTATGCTGAAAAAAAATATGAAATCCCTAAAAGTAAGGGCAATCTTGTTATTTTTGCTAAAAAAATAACTCAATTTTAGAAACCACAGGTGATGTGGTAGTATTTGTTAAAAATCTTAAGGGAGAGAAAATGAGAAAAAAAAAAAAACTAACATACATTGCTCTTTTTCTCCTATTCTTTCGTATTATAATCTATTAAAAAAAATATTCACTAAAGACAAAATTTAGTGAACTTTTTTTCAAAATAGATGACTTTTTTTTTACATTTTTGGACTCCAATTATTGAGAGGAATAGAAAAATATAAAATTTTGATCAAACGACAAAAAAAATTCACAAAAAAACCAAAAAAATTAGAAAACCAAAAAAACGAATCGCCAAACTGGGCCTAAGAATCTCAGCCTCATGGTCAAGCTATTTAATAAAAAGTCAATTAATTAAACTAATCTTGCTTCTTGATTGTTCATCTGTTTATTTCTTTTGTTTTCTTT